>NC_051165.1:182735978-182847170 GCF_013339725.1 Rhipicephalus microplus | reverse complement strand
GGGGTCCTGCTTCAAGCAGAGTCACCCCGGAGGATCATGTTCTAGCCATGGTATCAAATGCGTCATCAATCACAGAATCGGTGTATGCCTTGAAGTGAACGAACCGTTGGTTTCGGTGGTAGAGGTGGTGATGTTGCCACAGGTTGGGTTTAGCCTGGCAGACCCAGCCGACAATTGCTTCTTCTGAGCGACTCTTTCCACGTAGCATGTCTCACCATACATCATTTAAAGTTGTCTCTCGAACAAAGCGTAAAAGTACCGCAGCCACTTGCTTGCGAATAATCCGTGCACCAGAAGGAGGAGTATCTTATGAATCACCTTTAGAGCCCCTATTCTGTTGAAGAAATCGTTGTAAGCTCGAAAGCCATACGCTGCGTGATATATGGCTGAGGCTTACGTGGCACTGCGGCAGCGTTTCGAATGTCTGCTTTCCTTGGAGTTCCGCGACAAGACAGGACCGTTGTTCACCCAACAATCCTTTTTCAGCCTACGCTGTCTTCACTCAACGAGAATCATTGATCAAGTGACAAACGATTCTTGCTTGAAAGAAACATTTCACCTCTCGTATGCGTTGTGTCGGTGGTTAGAACATCAAAGAACCAAACACCAAACTGGTAGCTACCCTTTTTTTCCGCCATGTTATTTCTAAATAGCAGTTGCTCGTTTATCTCGACGTTGCGGTAAATATCAGGGGTTCAGAGTAGTGGTTCTTACGCCATGTTGTGATTCGAGTCCAGTTTACCAAAACGGAAAGGCAAGCCACAAGAGCGATAACATATATTAAAAAAAAAACGGGGAGACTAAGGAAGAAAGTAGCAGAAGTTTATACGATGTCATTCACTTTCTATTTCTTCTCTCAGGATGATCGGCACCGGGATCACCAGCGCAAGCCGGATTTCCGTTCGTACTTTGTAGCCGAGTGTACTATCACCTTTCTGGCACAACACCAGCTTCGCAGCACTAAGCTCGCGATTGTTTTTCTCACGGCCACACTGGGCAAAGCATAGCTAGGTTGAGCAATGCGCTTCGCTTCATGCGTGCGTTACGTAATGTTCTTCGCCTGCTCGGAACAGATTCGAACCTACATTTCAAGTTTGAAAACAACTGTGTAAAAAACTCAAAAGACGCCTGAGCTTCGCTGTCAAGAGCATAACGCGATAGCGCATTCGGGCGCCGTGCGCGTCCCCTTCTCGATTGCTATCCTATAGAGGGTCGGTTCTCAGAACGTGCCCCAACCATGCCGTAAAGAAACTAACGAGTGTGGTGTTGACCGTTTCAAGCTATCCTAGAATGCCTACAGCAAGTACTCTTAAGCGCTAACTACGTTTATATATCTTGCTTTTTGCGAATCAGCGAAGGGCCCACAGGTGAACGTACGTAGCTGCTCACTTTTTTTCATGCTTTTGCAGCTGACTATGATCAAACATGTCTGAATGCCTGTAATGAGTGAACCAATAGGAGATGAATGAACTTGTGTCCCAATTCACACGTTTTGAGGCCTTGTTCTATTCTGCGCTTGTACCACCCAATATTGCAGGCGTTGAGCAGACTCTCTTCATTGGGTAACATGTCTTTTTTTTTTTTTTTAGTCAATGCACACCTCCTTGTAGGGCAGGCAGCCTAAGTTTGATGCTCTCTTGAAGCCTAAATTCCAATTATTTATTTCATTCACATCTTGCTCGAGTTCTCGGTCACGCACAAGATACATTTTTGTGCACAACCAACGACGGCGACGCCAACGCAGAAATTGCTAAGAATTAGCTCTTTAACACTCTCGAGTTAAGATTCAGTTTACATGGCTCGTTTAAACCGAGGAATGTGGAGGTTCCTCGCGCGAATTGCAGATACCGCGGTGTAACTCCTTCTTTTCGCGTCCGCCACTGTGGTTTATAGTGATTACGGTGCTCAGCTGCTGTCCCGAATGTCGTGGGTTCGAACCTGGATGAGGTAGTCGAACGTTGATGTAGCCTGATGCAGTAGAGGCTTGCGTACTGTCCCATGACAGTGCACAGTAATAGAACGCCAGCTTGCCTAATTTTTTGGAGCCCTCGAAAATGGCGTGGCTCATCAGTCATAACCATTGCGTGGCATTTTTACGTAAGAAGACACTAACTGTTATTATTATTATGAATTTGCTTTCACTCACACGACAAATGTATTTGGATATCTCATCACGCAACGATAAAAAGTTGCAGTTGGAAAGAACTTCTTACAGCCGCGTGGTCCCACCTTCAAGCTGCAGTGTAAAATATGATTGCTTAGCTCTCTGTAATAAGAGAGTATGTGATTCGCTCAGATTTCTAGAAAAGTTATGTTGATGGGTGTGTTAGTTTAGCCGAATGAAAAAGAGTTATGTCTTTAGAGCTATTCCACTAAACTGATCAATTTCTTGTATCCTCTGGAAAAATAGGGAGGGCTATATTTTACCTGAATTCGACTAAGCTTATAGCAACTTTTGTGATTTCTGCTTCTTTAGACAAGATCCTATAGAATTAGCACCGATAAGCACTGGCTTTATGATTGAGTTAGCGCCCATTGAAACGAGTATTTTTCGGAAGGTCATTTTTGTTCAATGTGAACAGATCTCTAAACGTTAAAATTTCTCAAACAGCTAATCCAGTCTTCTCGAAATAAACCGGCAAACACGTATTGGCGGCATCTATCAGAGATGCTGATGAATCTGTTTGAGATAATAAAAGTGATAGTGTGCACTGGTTGTATCTAATTTGTAGAAGTAGACAACTTCTGTTCTCCATTCATTATTTCCAGGTGGGCTCTCTTGTGCCACGTGACCCTCGCCAAGCATTTGCCGCAGCCTCTCGCCTACACTGCCAAATAAGTGGCGTTCAATCAAATGGAAATGCACGGTAGTTGTGCCACCAGATAAGCGTTCTCGTGCGATACGATCATCGCTGGCAAAAAAAAAAAACGAGGCTTCGCAATCATCTCGTACTCCTGACGACTAGCTACTTCCTGAAAACTTCATTTCTAACAGCGCCAAACTGCGGTGGGTTTTGTTCCGTTCTGGGGTGCTATTCCAGAAATTGTCGAATTCCGCCATGTTGTCATATTCTGCAATTGATCGATGCTAATTAGCCAAGTGAGCTGCTACGACCTCTCTGATTGGCTTATATTGCCGCCATTACGAAATTTGAAAATGTGGCGGAAATGTCCAAAATAGCGCCCCTGTTCTAACGTTTTTGTTGTGGAGAGGTTGAGGTCCATATTGCCTAGGCTATAGGATGTACACTTTTACTACACATGACCATCTGTAACACGTATACCATGGGTATGTTGTTCACACGTGGGGCTTAAAAGCACCCGGCTGTATATAGCGCCAGTTTGTCGAGTGGATTCTAATGAACGGAACGTGAGCGTCTCGCTTACCGCATATCATTAAGCTTCTCGGTCACCTGATCCCCGGTGTATGCTAGTTGGCAGCCCCGCGAACACTGAGTGAAGCCGCTGCACGGGTGCCACCTTCGTCTAGCGCAGTTTGCCATAGAAAAACGTTCCAAAAGCGTAATTAGGGTTCTCACGTATATAGACCATCTGGATTGCTGTTTCAGCTCTTGTACTTAGCAGCTACCCTGCTCAAAACAGTTAGCATGCTTGGTGTCATTCCCTCGCTTCCGCTTACCATTTGTCCCTTCGCGAGCGTCATTTGAGCCGAGTTTGGTTTTCTCTCTTCGAAGTCTCTTTTCTGTAGTGTGTAGCACCTGTATTCGAGGAAAAAAAGGTACAATTAGAGCAACAGAAAAGCTAAACTATTGAGACGCAGTGACACTGCAGCCACACTGCATACACGAACATTTAATGCCCGTGTCGTGGTATACTCTGTGGTTCCGGTCGTTATGGTCGTTGTGCAGGTGATCATCATAGTATTTCTGCCAACGCACGGTTGTTTGAAACGTGCTTTTACGTGCTCAGTGTACAGAAAATTAACAGTTTCACATCAGCGTCTAGACGCTGATGTCAGCGTCTGTACGCTGAAAATGCGGTATGAGGCAATCGCGGGAACAATCGAAATTGTCATTGGAGCGCAAATTTACGAAATCGTCAAGAGATGGTAAGTATATGCCAATGGTATCTTACTTGCATTATGTGGTCAAAAACATAGTACTTTAGCCTTTCCGTGTCTCCTCACCAACTTTTATTTTAACACATAATTGATGTAAATTTCGCAAAAAATGAGGCAGTTGCTAACTTTCTGGTGCAGCGCCGGGCGTGCGATGCCGGTAATAATTATACTAGATGAATGCAAAAAGCAGAAGAGTTGTTCGAACAAAATCATACGCAGCAGGAAGAGAAATGGTACGGCTTTTTGAGGAACGAAGAGTGAAATCAAAATACCGATGATTAAAAGAAATTGCAAACTAAAGAAAAGTTAGGGGCAGTCGTGTGAAGAAAGTGCTGAAATTCATCTGTCATTCTTGATTTCTCAATTCAATCCTTTGTCGGCTATGATTGACGACGCTACGGCGGTCGCCCTTCACGGCCAGTAAACTCCACACGCCAGGCAGAAAAATCTGGGTCACCGGCTTCGGTGTTGAGTAGGCACCTTCTCCCGTGTTCACTCTCTTTTTATCTATGCCATTTTTTCTTCAGTGCTTACCCCAATCTCAATGATTGATGCTTTCTTTTTTTTATCACCTCAGTAGCAATGTACTGCTTATAATCTTTATCTCGACTGCAGCGCTAATAGTTTCTCGCTCAATTGACACGTACACCTTTCTGTTGACTCAATATCTTTCAAGTGCTCTGATTTATACTTCAGCCTCCGCTCTAATTACCTGGCCAGTCCTGCGCACAGCAAACGCGTGCAGGTGTATGTGACATCTCATGGCCGTTCTTGCCGTTCGTTCATTTTTTTCGCCATTGTGCCCAGAGACATGAACGACCACGGGAAGCATTTCATTACGACGCTTCGCATGGTGACTCAGTGACTCAGCCACCTACGGCCTTTAATTAGAATTTTTTTTTCCCCGAGTAAGCCCTCACAATATGGAAGAGCCGGTTTAGTGTACGTCCAGCAGCACTGCTTACCTTCCATTGATTAATTTGTTTTAGAATACACATTGAAGAAACTCATTATTTCATCCGTGTTTTCAGATGTCCCAATCCCGATACCGTGCTCGTACGGGTTGGTTTCCCTATTCTAACTCCTGCGATCGATGCTACGTGTAAAGCTGAGTCTGGAAGGAGGAAGTGGAGGAGTGGCGCGCAAGCTTCTCGGTTCGTCGTGGTCTTCCTGTCGCGACAAAAGCGTGGCGCTCGTGTTAATGAGAACCATGAAAGGAGAGCTTTGTAATCAGACCTAGCTAAATGAACCAGGTCGACCGGCCATCCTATTCACTTACGCACGCTCTGCGAAACGGCGGAGGTGGGGTTCACTTCATTAACCGACATTCGGCGTCGTGTCTTTATACTCAGTGAATTTCTGCCACTAGGTCCAGTCACCGATGAGGTGAAAATGGGTGAGGAAAAGGAAAGATGATAGGCGGGCTTCTGCGATGAGTCGGGGAAGTATAAACTCCATTAGTCTTGAGAGAGGTTGGAGGGTAGCGGGAGGACTGCCCAAGCAAACTGTCCTCGCATTCCCACACGGTGCGAGTCCGGGAAAACGAGATGGGTGGTGACTGAAGAGCGAATGAAAGGAATCTGAAGTTAGCGGCAAGTTCGATTACTATTTACTGTCCTTCCGTACACAGTACCGGATTCAAAGTTTGCAAGGTAAAACATATTCCTTCTATATGCAGCCTGCGGAAGCAATGACGCCGAGTGGAGGTGAACGCCTCTGGCGGCTGTGATAGATGTCGTTGTTGCAGCGTCTTTGGACCGTTCTTGTCTTGGCAAGGTCATTTCGATTCGGTGCTGTTACTTTTTTGGTGCATCGAAAGTTAAACTAAGAGCTGAAAAAGGGGCGAAACCCTGACAGTCTGTTTTAAGAACTGAAGTACGACTGCGCAACAGGAACGACATAGGCAACAGAGAACAAGGCACTCAGTGCTAACATAAAACTGCACTTCTTGTGCCACTGATCCTACTTTTACGTTCATGCAATATAGACAGTACATGCAATCACATCGAATGAAAACCGTCAAAGGTGCGATTGTGGCGCCACCAAAAAGAGAAGGTCATGGAATGGCGCTTCTGCATTGTACAAGTGTCATACTTACTCTCGAAATCGAAAGAACTATACGCAGTCTCGCAATACGATACAACGCATGTGTAATTAAGAAAGAGCATCAATATGTGTCGAAATAGAGGAATGAAAGGATTAGTTGAGAGTCATTTCTCGAAAACCGGGGTGTCGTGACGAGACAGATCAATAATCGCTTTCGCAACTGCCTCGCGAGCGCTTCTTTTACCGCTTCTAAATCGATGTGTCTGCTTGCATCTCGACAAGGAAAGCACTCACCGAGCTTCCTTATAGAGGCACGACAAGCTGCGGAGCTATTTCGGTAAATCAATATTTGAACGCTTACAGTCGGTGTGCCAAGACAGGATTACTTCACACAGCTCGTTGTTTATACTTTTCAGTACAGGGTGTGAAACTGGTTATAGGCCGATTGAGCACAAACGTAAGTAGTAAGCCTGTCGTTAAAACGTTGATGAATATATCATGACGGGGTGTGTTACACATTACTTAATAAATGTTTCAATTTTTTTAATTCTTGAGAATGTTGTACATACAGTACGATACATCCAGATATTTGGTTAGCATGTTTTTGTCGTACGAACTAGGGGCATCAATCGATATTCTATCATAAAGCTGATCTTCAAACACCTTAACTGCACGTGGAATAAAACCGGATAGCACGTCTCCTTGGTCCTTTTTCACTCAATTCATTTCGCTAAATCCCGCTGTGTGATTGCAGCACAGCATGAGTATGCCTAAATGCAAATGCACACACGCGTCAGTCCCCTATTCACAGTGAGTCCGAGTCTGATGTGTTCACTATATTTCTTTCTTTCCTTCTTTCCGTCTTTCTTTTGGCTTGCGATTGTTGATTGCCACATTTTATTTCCAAGTTTATTTTGTCAATAACTATTTTATTGCGTTCCGTTGCTTACTGTTACATTTATGGACAAAAAAGAAAGGCTCAACTACTGATTTACATATACAGGGTGTCCCACATAACTTTAGCCAAGAATTGGAAAGTGAAAGACACTTAGGAGGCAAACTAAACCAAACGCATACTACTCTCACTAGCCTGGAGATACTCGGGCTATTTTTTATTTCTCCATATACTGATTAAATAATTATGCTTAATTACCCGTTTTTAATTGTGGGCTGGAAACCCAAATTATGAACACTGGGATGAAGAGCACTTCAGAAACCACCGGCTAAATTTTTTCCTGTGCGATACGTCTGCTCGTTGGCTGGTATTTGTTCCACGCTGTGAAGAAAGCCCGCGAAACATGAAAAGAAGCCGTGTGACGGACCGCGAGCGCACTGCTATAGTGCTGCGATAGGCTTTCTTTACAACGCGGAAAAAAATAACAGCGCAGTAGATGTATAGTACAGGAAACAGTTTTGTCGCAGGTCTCTGAAAGTGCTCTACATCTTAATGTTCATATTTTGGGTTTCCAGCCCATAATAAAATATACGTAATTAAAAATTGTTATATAATTAGTATGAGGAGAATTGAAAAAAATTACCTGACTACCTATGGGCTAGGGCGACTGGTATACGCGTTTGGTTTAGTTCGCCACTGAAGTGTCTTTCATTTTCAAATTCTTGGCTCAAGTTATGTGGGCATCTTGTATACATGTGCTAAGTGCCTTGACTTATGTTAGCACGCCCACTATGTGCTGCACACGATCGAACTTTAGCACAGAGGGCCGGCCTTAGTCAAGCTGCAGTAAGGCAGCCTCCAGCCACCCCCTTAATTCTCTTTCCCGAGATGAAATAAAGTTTGATTTGATGATTCCACAGGGCTAGCTTCAGGTTGGTTTTCAAAGCATCACAACAAGAAACTGGGCGCTACAATAAGAAGTTTTCGCACACGCAAACATGGCATTACAACAGGAATTAAACTAATGAAGTGTGAAACATTTAAGTACAGGCACACTTATAGTTTGTAAAGTAGTTATCACAATATGAAGCAGGAAGCAATAATGAAATAGCATCACTCTCTTAATCACATCACGAAGAGCCTATAGCAACCTCCCACAGTAGGGTGCATGTTTCTCTAAATCATTAACCATATTTTCTAAACGAAGTTTCAGTCTTTTTCTTCCTCAACTAAAACGGCTTTCTGCTTTCCCATAGCAAAGTACCAAATACTCTTCATTGTTTAACACTTTTTTTTCTAAACACAGCGGAGTGATCATATAATGAGAGTCTCTTCTGGTTTGTTCTGCGTCTTGAAACTGGGATAGCTTGTTGCTCTCCAGTAGTAGAGTACGTCCTACTCAAAATCGTCGAGCATTTGTTCTAAACACACATCTTGCGAAGCGCCGTCAGTCATAGTAACTTACGAAGCAGCATTGGAACAGCAACCTAGGACCCCAGCAATGTTTTTCCAAACTTATACATAATGAAAAACGCCCAAGTTCGTAATACAGTGAGGCATGCGGCGATAGTTGGACACCACAGTAATCTGCACGACACGCATATGTGTTGTGTTCGTTATTGTGCTCGTTTCTTCGTGTTGTACTTCAGTTAAGTGTTTTGAGTGAGGCCATCACCTGTCTATCACAGCAATTTCACGCTTCTGAGAGAGGGGGCTATTCTGGTTATTGTTGAATTCCGCCACGTCGTCAGATTCCGTTATCAGTCAACTCTGATTGGCCAAGAGAGCTCCTATTCCGTCTCTCTGTATTGATTGAAGTCCTATCGTTACGATATTTTACTATATGACGTAATTTGGCAGTATTCACACAATAGCAACCCTGCTTTGCAATTTCGCTCCACTTTGTCGAATGTAACGCAAATGCTATAGTGTACAGAGTGGGAACCTTTAGCTGCGCGAAAATTGTTTCACGTACCAAGCAGTTCTTAGACTACTTTTCAGCAATTTTTATTGTGTTGTGCATTTCTATAACAATACTACGCCAGTAAAGGGAGGTTCTTTGAAAGTTCGAAAGTTTTCGGGTCGAAGTATACAAATGTCGCCATTCGGTGGTGAATAAATAATAAAATAGCAATAAATGTACAACATAAATCTACGCAATGGCCATAATTCGCCGTAGCCAGCATACGATCACGAGGTCTATAGAAAGCGCCGAAGCCGCTTAAGAAGATTAGGCTGCAAATCGCGCTATGTCTTACACTACTTTTCACAAGAGGCAGAGGGGAAGAAAGGCATATGAATGTGATAGTCCCAATTACACCCCATAACCTTGCCCTGTCCCCTTTTTCTTTTTCTTCTACCCTCCAGAAGACCACGTGCTACGTTTTCAGACGTCAAAGCCAAGCACCTAAACAGCATTCTATCAGAATATACGCCAGCTGCGAGAATGGCATGTCCTTTGTGGTGCCTCGACCAGCCACAAGTACGTCTAGAAATTCCGGGAATCAAAAAGAAAAACAATCACTCCAGAGTAGCATTGAAGCAAGCAACACTGCAATTACTACATGAGTTGTACTTAGACCGAACGCAGATATACACTGATGGGTCCGTCTCGTCCAGCAGCTCATCAGGTGCCGCTGTAATTCCGGCTGCAGCAATGACAATCAAGTTTAAGTTGTCGCATATGACTACATCTACGGCATCAGAGCTTGCTGCTATAAGGGCTGCTTTACAATATCTCGTTCAAGAACGTCCAGGAAAATGGGTCATATTCTGCGATTTGAAGGCAGCGCTTCAGAGTTTGCAGTCTGCCATGCGTAGGAGGAGTCATGACCAATTGGTACAAGAAATAAGACATTGCCATCATGAAGCTCTAGCACGAGGGCATGATATTATATATCAATGGCTGCCTGGACATATCGGTATTACCGGAAATCAATTAGCCGATGATGCAGCCCGCTCAGCCCACGAAGGAACCCGTGTAGTCCCGATTCCTCTATCAAGGAATGATGCAGCAAGACAACTTTACCTGCTGGCTCGAGATCTCACACGCACGTTCTGGTCGTCTACCAGCTTCCAAAGGTGTCAATTTTATGAACTGGATCTTTCGCTCAATCTAAAGCTACCATCACAACTTTCCCGCTCCGATGCGACACTGTTGGGCCGCCTTTGGTTGGGTGTTGCATTTACAAAGGTGTACTCCTTTCGCATTGGTATGGCAGACACTCCTACATGCGACTACTGCGGAGCTGAAGAGACCATCGAACACGTCCTGTGCAGCTGTGCTTGCTACGACACACAGCGATGCCAGCTCCGGATGGTTTTGAATCAACTTGACCCCGGACCATTTTGTGTGCAGAAGATACTAGGACCTTGGGCATCTGCCTCAGTCGCGCAGAAAGCAACTAAAGTACTGCTAATTTACCTAAAGTCAACAAACCTGAGCGACCGCCTGTAGACTGTGTGTGCTCCCCGAGTGTGCTCGTGATTGTGTGTACCTTCTCATCTCTCTGCAACCTTTTTTCTCCCCTTTATCCCTTCCCCAGTGCAGGGTAGCAAACCGGATGTGCGTCTGGTTAACCTCCCTGCCTTTCCTTGCATCTTTATCTCTCTCTCTCTCTCTTTTTTCTGAGTAATCAATATTGCATGCAAAACTGTAATTTCGGCGAGTTCGAGGTAGTCAAACGTATTGAGTGGTTTCAGTGCGCTAGGAACACCAGCTCTGTATTCGCGCCCCTTCTTGACCTCTCTTCTTGTTTGTTTGAGGCTGAAAATCACCTAACAATATCGCATATTGGCAGTGTTTTCAAAGAATCGTTCAAGAACTTTTCTTGCATCGTGACGCGCTGCTTGCTATAACCGAAGTTAAATGACCCTTGCGAGAAAAATAAAGAAGAGGCTGGATACGTAAGTAAAATAACCGAAATATTTTTCAGGACGTTAATAAACGTAAAGAATACCGAACATTTCATATAAAGACTAATCATTATCATTATGACTATGCACTTCCGAGATTTGTAGTTTATTTGTTCTTGCTAACATGTGTGACATAATAAGATGGTTAAACCTGAGACGACGAATGTCTATAGGGATGTGCATTACTGCGATGATGGATCGGCGTCTAGCTAGGCTAGACGCACCTTTCGGTGCAGAACAGTGATGGATAGTCACCCTACTAACATGAGTGGATTGCTCCATGATCTACGCGAGTCAGTCGTTCTCTTCTGTGACTGTCGCTCACCGTTTTTGCGCATAAAGGAGGAAACCATTTTCAAGCGGTTCGCTTTGACGCATCGCCCATTTGTGCAATGTTTTGTCCATTCGAGTATCGAGCAAACGTCGATGTACTAACGTTCTGCTGTGTCGCAGGGCACTTTATAGCCGTGGCTTAGGAACTTTCACATGTAAGGAACGCCGGGTTTTAGCTTATATGATAAAAGATACCCATCGAGAGACTATTTAACTTAATTCACTCCGGATATAGTATACGATAGTTAAAAATGATCGATGGTAGACGCGTTCTTGCCGGAAAAAAAAAGCTGGAAAGCTTGCGTACGTTTTCTGAACTTTTAAGCAGAATTGAAAAGAAATTAAGCATTCATTCTGCTTTATGAAAGTGGCTGAACAGAGAAGCTGCCTATAGAGATGAGACATTTTTCAACACAAGTAAGAAGTTTGTTCTATTGGTCGGCATTGGGTGCTATGGGCATGGCAAGTTGTTTTCCTGCTTTCATCGGTATTTTGAGCTGTCAAGGGACCACCTAATGCATGTTTGGCATCATTTTTAAGAAGGCCGTTATATTCGTGCTGTTTGCAATTTGCTGCGTCAGCACTGCACACTGTCCGGCAGCAACCTTTAATTCCTGCGCCACCACAAAATTCAACGATGACTTCACAGAAAGTGTCCTTGTTTGAATAAGAAGCATTTCTTGCCCTACTTCGGTGTCTTAGCGAAGCACCGTGGGCATAAATCGGAGTCGGGGAACAAGACTATGAGTGCGCAAGCTGTCTCAACTCTCGTGCTACACCCTAAAAAGTTGTAATTTAGGCAGTCTTTAGTAAGAACCTATTCACTGATGACATTAGGTCACTAATCCCAATCTCGCAAATTTTCGCTATGCCGCTGTCTTCGGGATTACACATGTCACGCTTGCATTACTTTGCAAAACGCTTCAGTGGGTGAATAAAATTACCTACGGTATGAGTTTCATTCGCTATGCCCATGTAGCAGCCAGAAAATTTAATTAACACCTAATCACATTCGCTTCGAATGATATTGTATACATGTGCAATATGACTGAAAGGTTATACACCCCTTTAGTAAATGCAAAGTTTTATCGCTCTACCGTTAAGTCCTGGGGTGTAATCAAGGAGGTTTTTGATTGCATAGACTAGTGACGTATGCTGAAAGTGAGTCCCCCAGAAGAAGAAAAAAAAAATAGCAAACAAAAATTACGTCATCTCTCGCTAAAGGAAACCCCATGAAGATGTGAAGCAGCAGGTGCTAACGCATACACTGGTGGCAATGTTGACGCTGGCGCTCATCACGGCATTGCGCAGGAGAGAAACCTGGGGATGCGCAAAGCACACAGTGATGAACCGGCGTTTCCTACTGAAAGATACCAATCGCTGCAATGGACCATGAGAGGCAGAAGACGCCGGCTGCACATAGAGACCCACAGTCCGCTTTAAGTTAAGGCGCACGCTGCAAATCTTTATTGTTCAACAACGCACAGGAGAAACCTCCCACTGGCACTACTTTGGAGGTCAAGATCCAGTGCCTATATAGATACGGTGTGGTCAGTGAACCTCTATGACACTCGCTCGCCGAATTTCGTGCCTACCGGTTGTGCACCCGCGATCTCCGACGACAGCGCAGCTCTAGCCGACTGGCTCACGCTACGCCATCTCCTGACACCGAAAAGAGCTCTCGCTGAGTGGTGCCCCGTCCTCGGACTTCTGCGACCGTGTCCATCTTTGCTATTTTCTTCTTAATTCCGTATGTGGCTGTCCCTGCGCCTCTCTCTCTTCCTACTTTTCTCTCTATCTCTATAGCTTTAGTTCTTCCCTATCTTTTTTAATCCCTCCTAACACCCATTCTCTGTGCCGAACTGTGGAAGTGACCTCCATTGAGAGAGAGGCAGTAATGAAAATGCGCTTATTTCTTTCCTTTCCCCTTTCAAAATGTCACTTATGAACCTCCGTGACTGAATGGTTGTGCAGCGCAAGCAGCCGGCCTTTTTTTTTTTCAAGGCGTTTAACGTCACAACAGCAACAAACGCTGTTGGCCAATCGACAGTTCGCCTGCTCCATGTGAGCCGAATGCTTCTTGGCTCACGCCATAATTTTCGTCAACAGGGCCCCGTCAAGTGTGAGGCCCACGGGACCGTATTATGCTCTCTCATAGTAAAGTAACAAATACTCAAAATCGTTAACCAATTTTTTTAACCACTCGCGAGCAGACGCTGCCTTCGTTGGCGTTGGCAGGTGAGAGAGGGGAAGGGGACGCGCATGCGCTATGACGACGCCACAGAGAGGGATGCCTAGGGGAGAGAGAGGGGGAGCGAGCGTAGGATAGCAGACACTGCCTGCTTTGCGAGACGAGAGAAGGGCAGCGAAGGAGAGGAGAGAAAGAGGAAGGGACGCGCATGCGCATTCAAGGTGGTCACGCTGCACACCTTATTGAAGCCCACTCAAGATCTAAAGACAGACACATTCATCTTCCCATTTCGCGAAGTTAGCTTCTTTTTAGCATTCCGACTTTCAGGAAAGGTGCTCTTGCACCATTCTGCCTCAACGGCTTTGGAATATAAAGTGCAGTGCTCCTCGCAGTTTTCCTGACACATTATGAAACACACTGTAAAGTCTACCTATCGTGGCGGCGTCCAATGCTGTCTAAGCCAAAGACGCTCTGTTTTGTAGCAAGTCTTTCCCCCTTTTTCGGCAATTAAGCCTCCTGTCTTCATTACTCACTAGCCGGAAATGTGCACATCAATTTCGCATTCCCATTAACTGACTCAAGAAAGCTCATTGCTCTGAAAGTGTGCATGTAGCATTAAGACTCGCACAGCAGCAGGAGGGGCGCTAATACTTCGGTACTTAGGTGATAGACTCTGCTTATTTACTTCCAGGTCAACGACAACAATTAAGGACCACGACGAAGACGACGACCTCAAACAAGAAAACGAGAGTGTTGGTAACATACGGCCTAGCTATAGGTGGAATGCTATTATGGCAGCGTAAATGTTCTCACGCTGGCATCGTACCATATTCGGTTCCAAGTCTAAGTCATTAACACGCACTAGTATAAAAAACCACACAAGGTTTTTTGTAATGCTCAATTAACTGGTACATGCATGTTAAGCTTGAATTGATTCGGGATACATTTTATTAATGGACCCTTTTCGTAAAAGGGCGCCCCAAGTGCGAACTACACCTTTTCACTGTGTATAGGGCGCCGGAGCCGATAACACCAACAGCGTTTCATGTACACGGTCCCTAGATGAAA
This sequence comes from Rhipicephalus microplus, assembly GCF_013339725.1. Classification (NCBI taxonomy): domain Eukaryota; kingdom Metazoa; phylum Arthropoda; class Arachnida; order Ixodida; family Ixodidae; genus Rhipicephalus; species Rhipicephalus microplus. Next base: position 182,832,641 of record NC_051165.1, on the reverse strand, counting down.
CAAGTTTCATTTAGGCAGCTTAGTTTCATGTACACGCAGACTCCACTCAGCGTTTGAGGTACACGTAAGGCGGGACTTCCTCGCGCGCACGAAACGTGAAGTCACAACGAGTAAATTAAAAGAAATATGAATATCTTACTGGTGTGAGCTGCGTTGTGTCACAAATAGCTCCACGAAGAATATAACGCAGGAATTTTTACATTTCGCGTTGAAACCTGGGCGCTCGTTTGGGACTACTTTCGCTGGCGGTAGGATGCACGTACGAAGCACGCACTGTCACCGCGTTCTCTATACATGGCGGCTTCTATCTCAGAACCCTTTGCAAAATCGAAACTGACGAAAATCTCACTGTCAGGCGGCGTATTTAGGAAAAGGGTCTATTCCGCCATGAAAATGGGACGTAACTGAAAGAAAAAAAACAAAATAAAAATGCTACTTTCCCAAAGATGCATGAACGTGACGAAGTAGCTATGAAAATGAATGCAACTTAACGGGTCAGCTCAGTACATTTTCTATTTTTATGGGTCCAAAGCCGCTTAGCACGTGTGATGCCTTTCCTACAGTAGTATGCCAAGAATTCGAGAATATAACCAGGAGAGAAACTATGTGCTGAAATAACGACATTTACTTGACTCGACATCATAGGAAGGCATCGTCTTTGGGAATATGATTAATGGAGGCGTGCGAACTGTTTGCGAGCGTTGGATTGGGCTTCTAATGAATGAGAATGCACCCCCCCCCCCCCAGATCCCAAGGGCAAAACGCTAAGCACTTAGTGGTTCGTTTATTAAGCAGGGTGAATTCCAAAGCACAACATCTACACGCATGCTTGTGTGCAGGGCGAATAGATCGATACTGCCGGCATCTCTCTTGATCCTTTTACCCGGGCGACGTGATGGTCATAAACACCAACGTGCTTCGCTTATAGGGATGCATTAGGCTTCGCGAAATCCCCTTTTTCCCTCAACGTCGAGCCAAGCATCACGACTGAGAAATGGGCTATCGTCATTTATCAGCCGAGACCGTATACCACTGTTTTGCGAACGTCGTGCATTCTCGATCCATGACACGCGTAGTAGTTAGTTTCTCGTTGCCGCCTCACGAATGGGAGCAACATATCACAGCGCATTGCGCGAGTTTCTTTTTTTGTCCATTGTATCGGTGCCTGCTTTACCACGGCGTTAATGGTGGGCTTCACTTGCACGTCCTTTCAACTGCTTTTTTTGGGGGGGGGGGGGGGGGGTGCGGATCTTGGTTGTATCATATTACACGATATCGGGACAACTATATGTTAGTGCGTAGTATTGATATTGTTACGGGGAAGATTTATTCACCGAGAGCTGGTCTTGCTAACGGCTTAAAGAGCGCACGGTCATGCAGGCCAACGGGAGAAGCTCGAGAGTCCAACCCACAACAACCACGTTGTCTTCTTCATTTGGGTGCCAATTCAGCTGTGTCGGGGCGACAGTTCCATACATGTATCATCACCCCAGTCCGTAAGGCACCGTCTCGGTGCCTGTTAAATGAGCGAGTCGGCGTTGTAGGGCTTGAGACGAGAAACGTGGACTACTTCCGTTCTGGGTGCAGCAGATGATGAGTTTGTGGTAGCGGCAATCTCGTAGGTCACAGGTGTGACCTGAAGAATGACTCGGTAGGGCCCAGCGTATCGCGATAGTAGTTTCTCGCAGAGGCCAACACGTCGAGATGGGAGCCACAGGAGAACAAGAGATCCCGCAGAAAAAACGGCATCTCTATGTCGACGGTCATAAAGAGACTTCTGTGCTGTCTGCGACGACGATAACCGAGCACGCGCTACCGCACGTGCCGTGAGGGCACGGGTGATTGCATCCTGAGCGTACGAGGTGGAGGATGGGTGGTCTGATGAAAGCAGTGTGTCGAAGGGCAGTAAGGGATGACGTCCGAAGAGTGGATAAAAAGCGGAGTAGCCCGCTGTTTCATGACGCGACGAGTTATAGGCGAAGGTTACGAACGGAAGAGCTATGTCCCAATCAGTGTGGTTGGTAGATACGTACATGGAAAGCATGTCCGTCAATGTGCGGTTTAGGCGCACCGTAAGACCGTTAGTCTGAGGGTGGTAAGATGTGGTGAAGTTGTGACGGGTAGCGCAAGATCGGAGTAGATCATCAACCACACGAGATAGAAAGTAGCGACCACGGTCTGTGAGCAGGTGAGTCGGAGTGCCATGCTGGAGAATAATGTCGTACAGCAGGAAGTCGGCAACGTCGGTTGCGCAGCTAGTTGGTAGCGCTCGAGTGATTGCATACCGAGTGGCATAGTCTGTGGCCACTGCAATTCATTTATTTCAGTTGTAGAAGTAGGAAAGGGACCTAGCAAGTCCAACCCCACTCAATAAAATGGCTCGGCTGGAACTTCAATAGGTTGAAGTAGACCGGCAGGGGGAGTCGTAGGCTCCTTTCGGCGCTGGCAGAGGTCACAAGATGCGACGTAGCGGTGAACAGAGCGGTACAGACCCTTCCAGAATACTCGTCGTCAAATGCGGTCTTAAGTTCTGGAGACTCCTAGACGTCCAGAAGTTGTAGCGTCGTGGAATTGTCGCAGAACACCCTTTCGCAGGTGATGCGGTACGATGAGTAAAAGTTCCGCGCCGTCGGGGTGTAAGTTGCGGCGGTACAAAACGTTGTCTTGAAGCAGGTATCTGCCAAGAGAAGGGTCAGCATAACGCGATTGAAGGCGGTCAATGATGGTGAGCAGCGATGGATCTCGGCGCTGTTCGTCATCCACGTTCAGAAAGTCAGTGATGGCTAAAACGCAGGCATCGGATTCCAAATCAGTGGAGCTAGGTGGATCAACGGGGTGCCGGGATAAGCAGTCAGCATCGCTGTGCAGCTTTCCAGATTTGTAGACAACCGAGAACGTGTACTCCTGTAATCGAAGTGCCCATCGGCCGAGTCTTCCTGTAGGGTCCTTAAGCGTCGACAGCCAGCAAAGCGCATGATGGTCCGTGATGACTGTGAACGGACGTCCGTATAAGTACGGACGGAATTTCACAACAGCCCAAACGAGGGCTAAGCATTCCCTCTCAGTGATGGAATAATTTTGTTCCGCTTGCGACAAAAGGCGGCTAGCGTAGGCTATCACACGGTTGGTGCCATTCTGTATCTGAGCGAGTATAGCACCAATGCCATGGCCGCTTGCATCGGTGCGAAGCTCTGTTCGAGCCGCTGGATCAAAATGAGCCAACACAGGTGGTGATGTGAGGGCGGTAATTATCGACACGAAGGAATGTTCTTGGTCCCTTCAAGAAAAGGCCACATTCTTTTTGAGAAAAACCGTGAGGGGCCAAGCAATATCCGCGAAGTTGAAGACAAAGCGGTGGAAGTATGAGCAGAGCCCAATAAAACTGCGAACTTCTTGTGTGGAACGCGGAACCGGGAATTCTCGGACAGCACGGACTTTGTCAGGGTCGGGTTGAACACCAGTGGCGTCAACAAGGTGGCCGAGTAGTTTAATCTACCGACGTCCAAATGAGCATTTCGCCGAATTCAGTTGGAGACCAACGCAACGAAAAACGTAAAGAATTGCCGAGAGACGACACAGGTGGCTTTCGAAGGAGGGCGAGAAAACTATTACATCATCTAGATAGCAAAGGCAGGTCAACCATTTGAAACCGCGAAGAAGAGAGTCCATCATACGTTCAAAAGTAGCCGGGGCATTGCACAACCCAAAAGGCATGACCTTGAATTGGTAAAGGCCGTCGGGTGTGACGAATGCTGTCTTCTCGCGGTCGCGGTCGTCGACCGAAATTTGCCAGTGTCCGGATCGAAGGTCAAGGGACGAGAAACAGTTGGCACCGTGGAGGCAGTCGAGCGCATCATCGATTCGGGGTAAAGGATAAACGTCCTTCTTGGTGATCCGATTCAGGTGGCGATAGTCGACGCAAAAGCGCCAAGTGTTGTCCTTCTTTTTAACTAAGACCACAGGGGAGGCCCAAGGACTCGATGAAGGCTCAATGACGTCTTTACTCAGCATTTTCTTGACCTCCGTCTGTATTACTTGGCGCTCAGCATGTGACACGCGATAAGGGTGTTTGTGGAGTGGACTGGCGTCGCCGGTGTCGATGCGGTGGGTTACGGCGCTTATGCGGCCCAGGGGACGGTCGTCGACGTCAAAGATATCCAGGTAAGAAAATAGAACACCCCGAAGCGCCGCAACTTGGGAAGGTAAGAGGTCGCTGGATATCATTTTGTCGAGGAACGCCTTATTTTGCGACGTGATGACACGTTTCACCATGGTCTTAGTGTCAGGTGTAAAAGAACAAATCGAACATTCATCAAGGGTGGAAAGATCGGCTAAAGTGATGCCTTGGGGAAGCACTTAAATCGACGTAGAGAAGTTCAGTACTGGAAGTAGCACCGTGTTGTTAGCTACAACCACTATAGTATGTGGTAGTGCGATGTGGTGCGTAAGGTTCAAATTAATGAGGGGAGCTACCAGATAGTCTCCATCAGGAACGGACGGGAAGGGCGACAGAGGAATGTACATAGCAGCCTGGGGCGGTAGCCATAGAGAATCCACGGATCGTAGCCGAGTGCGACTTGGAGGAGTGAAATCGGGGCACAAAGGCAATTCGAGCCGTAAGATACCGGTAGAACAATCGATGAGGACGGAGTGGGCGGTTAAGAAGTCAATTCCAAGGATCACGTCGTGTGGGCAAGCATCGAGGACTGCGAAGAGAACGGAAGTGTGGAGGACAGAAAGTAACGCGGGCAGGGCACATACCAAGCACCGATGTTCGACTTCCATTGGCAACTCGAACAGTAGAGAACATAGCTGGTGTGAGAACCTTTTTCAGGTGAGATCGAAGTGTAGAACTCATAACAGATACTTCGGCACCAGTGTCAATTAGAGTAGAAACGGCGTGGCCATCAACGAACACCCGAAGTAAATTGCGTCTTGAATTTGTAGCCGGTTGAGGGTTTTCGTTCCGAGTCGTCAACGCAGCGCCACTTCCAGGAGCTGCACTCGTCAGTTTCCCGGGGAATGGCCAGAATAAGCCGGTGACGGAGAGTGGCGGCGTTGAGGGGAGCGTGACGGCCGACCCTGAAGTGACGGGGAGCGGCTAGACCAGTTTTTTGGGGCGACGACGTCAGCGTAGGACGGTTCGGACCGTGGAAATGAACGGCGAGTTGAAGGGTCCAAAATATGGTCATCCGGAAAACCGGGTTGCTAATAGTGTCCACGGTCCTGACGGCGATCGACATTACGAAAGCTTGGCCGGAAATACTACCTGTTGCGGCAATGGCGGGAGATGTGCCCAACCCCAGAGCAAGAAAAGCAGATGGGTCGACCATCGTGCGTGCGCCATTCAGATGGATTTCGGTAGCGTGGTGGAAACCGAGGAGTCGAAGCTGCCGCAGCGACAAGTGGAGCAGAGTGGTGGTCAGCGTTGTGGACGGGAGTGCTCATGGGCTGCGGTATAAGTCTGGCGGGCTGGGGAACCTGGACGCCCAGGTTAGTAAACTCCTGACGTACGACGGCTTGAATAAGCGAGACTGTTGCCCAGTTGTCTTGCGCAGGGGGCTGATAGGAAGCGAGTGCCATGGCTTCCAGCTCCTGGCGAACAATCCTTGCGATATTGGCAGGAGGCGAACGGGGCGCTGCAGAATCCTCGCAAGACGAAGTCACAGCAGTGTTTGGTAGTCTCGCGATGTGGTGGGTGATTCGCCTGGTTTTAGCTTGCTCAAATCGCCGGCATTCAGATATGATAGAGTCGACAGTGGTGTAGTTCTTGCACATTAGTATGTTGAAAGCATCATCAGCAATGCCTTTCAACACGTTGCTGATCTTGTCCGCCTCGGACATGTTTTTGTCAGTCTTCCGGCACAATGCCAGCACGTCTTGGATGTACGTGACGTATGACTCCGTCGATGATTGAACACGTGACGCGAGTTCCTGCTTGGCTGCCATCTTACGAGCAACTGACCGACCGAACAAATCGCTAAGCTTTTGCTTGCATGTGTCCCAGCTGGTTAATTCTTCATGCGTCTCATACCAGGCGCGAGCCGTGCCCCGTAGGTAGAATAGAATATTTGCCAGCTTAGGCGTTTCGTCCCACCTGTAGTGCTTGCTGACGTGCTCGAATAATGCGAGCCATTCTTCGACGTCCGTGCTGTCCGTCCCGGAAAACGTGCCAGGGTCGAGAAGATGGGGGGGGGGGGGAATCACAGGTGATGGAGCCGGCGCGGATGGCGAGGCCTGAGTGCCAGTTTCAGGCATCGCGGCTGGACAAAGCTGGCGCCCACTGCGGAGTTCCAGAGCCGGGTTGTGTGAAGACCACCAAAAGATGTTACGTGGAAGATTTATTCACCGAGAGCTGGTCTTGCTAACGGCTTAAAGAGCGCACAGTCATGCAGGCCAACGGGAGAAGCTCGAGAGTCCAACCCACAACAACCTCGTTGTCGTCTTCTTCATTTGGGTTCCAATTCAGCTGTGTCGGGGCGACAGTTCCATACACGTATCAATATTTGATACCGGAGTGGCTGAGATCCTCGTAACAAAAGTTGTCGTGAAACTTTTGTGGTCGAATAGCTATTTTGAAAATGCTTTTTACGCTGTAGTAGTCATACTCGTGCTAAGTATGTTACCGATGCTCACACGTCGTGTTATTTTACGTTGCAAGTACTACTACTACTAATAATAATAATAATTTATAATTGTCTATATTATTGTCATTATTGTAACATTATTAGTATTGCTATTATTACTATGTTATTACTATAAATATAATTATAAATATATTATAGTTATTGTTATAATTATTTTTATTTTATTTTTATTTATTTTCTTTTTCATTATTATTATTATTATTATTATTATTATTATTATTATTATTATTATTATTATTATTATTATTATTATTATTATTATTATTATTATTATTATTATTATTATTATTATTATTATTATTATTATTATTAGAGGCACCTTATTGGGGAGCTCCGTAAATTTCAACCACAAGGAGTTCTTTAACGTGCACCTGAATTTACGCACGCAGGCTTCAAACGTTTTCGCCTCCATCGGAAATGCGGCTACCGCAGCCATTCACGTTGCAAAAGCAATGCCCTACATAGGTTACTTAGGTCCATATGTGATGCTACTTCATGGAGTTGCTGTTCGCTGAGAGATGTGAACTGTCCGCAGTTTCTGCGTTGCAGCAGTAGTTTTGCCAGCTTTAAAAATAAATTTATAGCTTTATAATTCACTTTTTTGAATGAAGCAATAATTGATGTGCGCAAAACTCTTGGAGCGAAGCCCCTTAGACTCTCAGGATGTCTATTGATGCAGGTGCCCTAGCTTCCCGCTGAACCAAAACACGAATGTTGGATATACCGTACACAGATAGTTCATGATACACATTGTAAAGAACAGACACGGAGAACTAACACCCGTTGGTCGGGCAAGCTGGTCTATTCTCCCCTTATTCTTCCACCGCTTCGCTCCAGCCGCCCAGCTGCGTTGCCTTGCCAGCTCTCCTCAACATATAGGTTAATAGACCTAGCTCTCACCGTCCATCTGTCTGTCCATCTGTGCATTTGGCCATCCAGTGTCCTTGGTTGTGTCTGTCCGTTTGTCCATCCATTTGTCCGTCCGTCCGTGCATCTACCTATCCGTACGTCTGCCCTTGCACCAGTCCGTCCAAACGTCCATGCATCTGTCCATCCGTCCATTCATACATCGATCCGTCCGTCCATCAGTCTGTGCATCTGTCCTCCCTCGCATCCATCCTTTCGTCCATGCGTCCATGCATCTGTCTGTCCGTCCTTAATGCAGTCGGAGACTTCAACGTATACATTATGTACAATAGTACCTAGCTCCATTTCGTCATGGACACTAACCTCGGGGATCTGTAGTATATTTAACACGCCGTGGGATGGAAACGTTAGCATAAGTTCTGCGTCCAGTCAGCGGGCTCTTCGCGGTAACACAACGCTTTCTCTGATTTCGTTCCCACAGCTAATACTGTACAGCTGTTCGTAATCAGGCTGGAGATCTGCCACCAAGGGCCAAAGTGGGTGCATCCACGTTAATACACCAACAGATATGGTGCAGACACTCGTATTATTGTACCGTAAACGTTCAAGCCTAATTTACTTTCGTGTCATACCGATTCCTATGGCAAAGAGATCAACTATCTTTTTCTAATCGGGCCAGTCCTCAGACTGACACCTTGCCTAAAAGAACGATGCCATGTAGTGTGTGGCGCAAAGTGAGAAGACAGAACTGCAATCTCGGCGATACCTTTCGGCAATCAAGAACAGCCGAAGTCGTCGTACACGTGGGAAACTTGGAGGAATCACGAACACTGAGATTGAACGCATGTCCTAAAGCACCTTACCACTCATCGCTACGAAGTGCATTGCTGAATCGGCGAGTGCTGTTTTTTTTTGTCTTGATCTTCAGTCATCTCGCTGAAAACTCGTTCATGGCAATTTTTTTGTCAACGAGGCCTCATCAATTGTGTGGCCCACGTGATGGCTTTATGCTCTCCCATAGTAGAGTACCCAGTTCTCTAAGCCTTCAACCACTTTTAAATGAGAAGCATTTCATAGCGAACTTCGGCGAGTTCGAGCCTATCCATCCATCCATCCATCCATCTAGCCCCCTACGACTTTTAGCTCTCGTGGCTGTTTGGATAATGGTATCGATACCGAACTTGGTATGGCATAGCATGCCTATATGACGAGCATATTTGACTAGTCATAACATCAAAAATTATCTTATGTATGTCATGAATGTCATGATTTACGTTTAATGGTCTCGCTGCTTTTGCGGTAGTTTCGTTCACATGACACGTTGAAAAACTGGTATGGTATGACATGATTGCATGTCGAACACAAGCGACCGACCGTAACACGAAAATCATAATATACGTGTCATGTAACAACATGACTACATGCTACACTCATGATGTGCTCGCCCCGCCGCGGTGGTCTAGTGGCTAAGGCACTCGGCTGCTGACCCGCATGGCGCGGGTTCGAATCCCGGCTGCGGCGGCTGCATTTCCGATGGAGGCGGAAATGTTGTAGGCCCGTGTGCTCAGATTTGGGTGCACGTTAAAGAACCCCAGGTGGTCTAAATTTCCGGAGCCCTCCACTACGGCGTCTCTCATAATCATGAAGTGGTTTGGGACGTTAAACCCCACACATCAATCAATCAATCAATCAATCAATCACTCATGATGTGCTCGCGGCCATTTCGCTAGCTTCACACGTACTAAACTTAGTATCACGCGACGTGAACGGACGACATAGGTAAATGACACATCCAAACATGACAATCACGACATGCGTGTCATGTAACCACATGACTACATGCCACCTTTATGCTGCGCTTGTGGTCGTTTCGCTAGCTTCGCATATGCCAAATTTGTTATTACGTGACGCCAATAGATGACAAAGGTATTTGACTGGTGCAAACATGATAATCATGAGATGCGTGTCATGTGAGAACATGACTACATACCACAGTCAAGGCACCAATACACTTCGACGTGACCCAGGGCACGTGTGCGCCGGAGTTCCTTTCGTCGCGTCACTCCGGCGTTGCCACGCCAGGCCCCGGTCCTGCCATATACTCGCAGGCGCGCGCTGCGTTGCTTTTACGCATGCGCGTTTCAGCGAGTCCGGCATCCCACCGTCTCGAAAAAAATTGCCCGCAGCTTCCCTCGGGGGAACACTGAGGAGGATGCGGAGCATATAATTGGTTAACGGGGTGTTAAAGTGCGGCTTACTTGGGTCGATGGCTGAATTGGTTAACGTGGTTGTGAAACGGGGTGTTAACTTGCGACTTACTTGGGTCGCTGGCTAAATTGGTTAACGTGGTTGTAGGAGGGGTGTTAAATGAGTGAACACGTACGACACGTATGCGAAAGGGCGGTGTTTATTTATTGCGACGAACTTTGAGCACGATGGCTTTTTGGTCGGTAAAGTGAAGAGTGAGTGGATCGGGTTGCAGCGGTCGTAGGTCGAAATTTGCAAAGACGTGGTCGATGCAGGTTCCGCGAATGGTGGTCGGCTGGTGGTGTTTGCAGTCGTCGTGCGTTGCGCGACGCCGGCGTTTACGTTCGGCGTCGCGAGCTCTTCTACGCGCTGCCTTGTCTTCGGACGACGACTTGGTTGCGGTTCCGCCAACACTTTGGCCGGCGCTGGTCGAAGGGACGTCGATCATTGCGACCTCGGACGTCGACGCGCCGTACAAACCAACCGACGAGCGGCAACTGAGCGAGCGAGCACCAACCTTGAGTATATATACAGCGCGACGGCGCATGCACTGTCAGCTGTCGAATGTTCGAGAAGGGGGAGAAGTGCAACGGCGCATGCGCGCGCGTCAGCTGCCGATGTTCTCGAAGCGAGACGGCGCATGCGCCCGCGTCAGCTGCCGATGTTCTCGAAGCGTGACGGCGCATGCGCGCTACATTATACAGCTAGCGAATGTTCGTGAAGAGGAGAAGCGCACGCGGTGTGTAGAGGAGGAAGGGTGCACAGATGGTGGAGTGAAGCGCGCGCGGTGTGTAGAGGAGGAAGGGATGCACAGATGGTGGAAAAGGAGGAGGAAGCTTGCGGACAGCGCCGCACTACAAGCCTCGAGTATTAGATGCTCCGCATCTAAAAAAGCAGACGCAGTGCTGTCTGTGTCACGCATTGGCGCCAAATTCAGCATAAAAAAATTGCTGGAGTGGCAGCTCCCGCAATGCCTTGCCAGCAGAAGTGAAGCCAGCTTTTGCCACTGCCAAGATGGCGGAAACATGCTCTTTTCTGATAGTGCCCACTTAAAGATCAAATGGATTCGATATATTAGTATAGATTCTACGTTAGTTTTATATTAAAAGATAGTTGTTCCTGACGAAATAACACACACAGAAACGAGTATGGGTGACTGAACTTCCCAAGAACTGTGCTTCCAATCAGAGGCTCACTAAGGAAAACTAGTAATACTAAGACGCACTTGGAGCACTGTGTGACCCGAAAAAGTTTCCTCAACACACTCGTTGGGCGTGCGAGGGATACGCTCTGTTCTTAATCGCTTAACAGTGACACTTTATCATGCCCCTAGTAAGATGGCCGCCGCAGCCGCCATCTTGCCAGAGGCACGGCTTCACTCCTAGGCAATGATTTCCACTCCAGCAATTTTTTTTTAATCCTCCTTGTTGCCGCCGGGCCACGACGACGGGCGCCGTACACGCTTGGCGGCAGTTGATAGAGTGCTCGCGTTTTGCTAACGTAGCGTCACTGTGCCCAGCGTGTGCGCGCGTCAACGTTACGTTGGAGTATATTGGGCCCTTCATGATGCACACGCGGCCGTTTCGCTTGCTCCACATATACTAGATTTCGCGTTACGTGACGTCAATAAATTATGAATTATGGCGAGTGGTGCAAACAAGATAACTATGACACGCGTGTCATGTAATAACATGACAACACACCAAGTTCATAGAGTGCTCGCGGCCGTTTCGCAAGGTTCATATATATTAAATTTGGCCTCACGTGACGTGAATAAATGATGAAGGTAAATGACACATGCAAATCTGATAATCATGACACGGAAGTCATGTACGGCATAATTTACCTCCACCTCTTAACGTTGTGGTGATTTGAAAGTGGCATATCAACCTTCCTCATTCGTGCTTCGCCTATCATCGATTCCCACTGTACGTGGGATCTGCCAATTTTTTTTTTCCAAAGAAGCTGCCGTTACTCTATAGATATAGTTGTGAACATCGTTGTGTAATCAATCGGGACGACTCACAGCTCTCCCATAGTTGAGTACGAAGTGCTTAAGATCATTCAACACTTTTTCTGAACACTACCTTTGTGCTCTTCCATATACAGTACAGTACATCTTACTCAAAATCATCACACATTATCCTAAAACACCGATGTGTCAGGGACGTGCAAGTCTGTACGCTTTCTCTAGCTGCAATCGACACGGCTCTCTTTTTTCATATAATCGAGTACGAAGTGCTAGAAATTGTAAAAATGCTCTTTCTAAACACACTTCCGATTCACTTTCCGAAGGTGCATTGCTCTCCCATAGTAGAGTACATCGTATTGTAAATCATCGAACATCAGTTCTAAGCACAAGTGTTCGCGTATGCCGGTTGAATAGATTTTCATTTGCTCTGCAGAGCTTCTGTTCTGTCGGAGATAATCTTCTAAGGTGAAGAGGAATTTCTTCAGCACTGGTCCTGCACCTCGGGTTTCGTCTGTGAGATACGCATGGAGCTTTTCTATCGGCCTACTTCGTTTTGGTATGCTAATGTCTCTTTTGGTGACGTCAGAAATTCCATGTATATTCACAAAAGGCACACATTCACGCTTCACTACTGTTTTTTTTTGTTTACCATGCAATGTGCATATGTATACATATCTTTTTGTGACAAATCTCTCTTTTCTCTCCGTTTCTCTTTATCTTTGTGCGTGTGTGCGTGTGTGCGTGCGTGCGTGCGTGCGCGTGTGTGTGTGTGCGTGCGTGTGTGCATGCGTCGATGTTTAAAGAAGGTGTGAATGTTCAATAGAAATGCTAGTGTATGGCTTGAGTATATCTTAGCACACGTACGAAGTGTCACACTGTGATATGCTTGAAGTTGACTTATCAGACCTTGGAACTGCGTCTGGCTTTTGTATACCATCAAAACGAACCTCTAGCTAGTGAAAACTATTGTAGTGATAGACTCTGGCGAAGTCTGTTCCGGCGAGTACAAGTATGACTACCACTGCAGCGTTAATCCCCTCGCCGAGCCAAGTTAAAACGCTTGTGGCCGAGATTCCTGCCCAAAATCTGACAGAGTACCAAAGCCTTGACACGTTTGTCACCGCGACACGTTTTTCCGCATGTAGACATTGTTGACTGTAAAAGCGCCCAGGAAATATATTGAGATAGTAGCACCGCTTAGTTTCTAAATCATGTCAGCGCAAAGCGATAAAAAAAGGTGTGTAGTAACAGGGAGGCGAAACAATTTGTGTGTTTAAACCCCCCCTTTGCTCTGGAACAGAGTTCCAACCAACAGGATGCTACAATTTGTTCATAGACTTTGTGCGCACAGTGTGCACGTAATACATGTTTCTTTCAGTGTCCAGTATACCTATAGCGAAATTGTTATATGACCTGTTTCTAACGCAAGTAGCAAGCTTTCTTGCTTCTCATTTATTCTATTTCTCTCGTCGTTTATTACTCCCAGTGGAAGCTCGCAACAAAGTTGTCGTAATTTCGAGAAATCCCTGTTCGAAGAAATCTCTCCGTAATCTCTTGCAACGAGAGCAGAGAACGTTACTGCACTCGTAACGACGCCTCAGATCTAAATCGAAGCGATGAACGACTTGCCTGATCCGTAACAAGTGTGTCCTGCTTGTTCCTTTCTTTTTTTTTCATCAACTTCATTCTAGAGTACACCATCTTTCGGAGCACCTTTGTGCTTTCTTCGAAAAGAAGCGGCATTCGAGCAAATTGCCCTATATAGCTGGTAATAAAGTTGATAAAAAGGAGATCCCGCTATGATTATGCGGGGCTTCTAAACAGAAACTGAAGCTAATAAAAACAATAAAACGGATAACACGCGCAAGTGCCATCCGGACATGATCATCGGCGCAAACCGTGATAGGCAGTTCGATGATGACGCGCTAAATAACGTCGTCAACAGCGTGAGTGGTTCGTTAATGCTTGGTGTGCCACCGTTTTTAACGATCGGAGTCGGGGAAAAAGAGCTCGCCTCTTCATCAGAGTTATCTTTTGTCATTCGATGGGACGGCAGCGCGTATTTAGATGTCTTGAGTAAGTGTACGAGGAAATAAGTCAAGGTCACAGCCCTGTACGACATACAGGGCTGCGACTTTACCATAGAATAAACGAGCACCATCGTAATGTCACAGCAGCAATATCGGATCATTTTAGCACTCATTGACCCTATTGGGGCTGCATTCCGTTGCCTGAAGACACTTCTATTCTGTATAAGGCCCATAGTAAGATGAGAGAAATTCTTCAGGTCTACGAAATTGCTAGGTTGTAAAAAAATGTGCGTCAGCAAGCCTTCGGTCTTCCTATTTCAAAAAGTGTTGCAACATATCCCTTTGCATGGTAATGATCGCCGTGTCCGCTGCGTGTTAATCTTGCTCTTTACGCTTGTTATGTTCATTGATATGCACCACCTTTTGCAAGGCCCAGCTCATTTGTGAAGAGCAAGCAAAACTTTTGCTGAAGTGCTAATGGCAGCTGCATGGATGGCTCTATTAGACATGTTAGAGCTACTTCGGCGTTCGGTACCATGCTGGTTTGAAAACACTGCAGCTGAAAGCCTCCAATACACAGCTTCAAGGCCTTAATACCATCCAAGCCAACGAGAGAAGTGCCCTGTTCGTTGACATAAAATAAAAGCGGTGCGCTGCGATTCTCGAAAGAGACCTCAGAAAATAGGCAGCCTCGAACCGAAATTGGTCTTTTGGAATAATCCAGAAGCGCCACACTAGGAACAGGAAAAAGCGGCACACCAGAGAAATGTTGGTCAAACACCTTGCCTGAAAGAGTGGAAACGGAAGAGCCAGAATCGACTAACAGCTTCATAGCGACCTTCCCGATTTGAATCTTAATGTGAATTCCGGATGCAAGAGGCTGTTGAACTGCAAGTACCTCGACGGTGTCATCCTGCAACGGGCTATGTACTGAAACCTCGTGGACAGCTGCTTGCGACCGCTTCTGGTTGCAAACGTTTTCAATATGTCCGATACGGCCACAAAAGAAGCATTTTTTTCCTTTAGCTGGGCAGCGTTTCCAAGAAGCGCGATGCTGTTTAGAACTACACCTGAAGCAATACGAAGAATTCGCGTGTTGCTGCGAGTTCGATGGAGAGCGCTGTCGAGAGGGGGGGGGGGGGGGGGGGGCCGGTTCCCCGATGTAGCTGCCTTATCGCGTTGACTGAAAGTGCGAGCACGCGGCAGTGAATTCGGTGACTGCAACGATGAACCGCCTTTTGTGCCAGACTGCGCAGATACTGGTTGCACAGAGACGGAAAATTCCTTCATTTCCACTGCTGCCTGCTCGATTTGACTCGCGATTTGCAGTGATTTTGCAAAAGCATTTGAAAAAGTCAATCACGCTTTACTAATGCATAAGCTCTCCTCTCTCAACCTTGACTCGAATGTACTGGCATGGCTCAACTACTTTCTAACAAACCGTCTTCAGTACGTCACTGTTAACGGTCATGACTCGCCGGAAATAAGTGTAACATCGGGTGTCCCGCAAGGCTCAGTTCTGGGACCTCTGCTGTTTTTAATATATATTAATGATCTCCCTGACTGCGTTTCTTCATCCGTTCATTTATATGCCGATGACTGTGTGCTTTACAGGGAAATACGTACCGATGATGATAGGAACATCTTGCAGACAGACTTAAATAACATTAGGAATTGGTGCGATAAATGGCTTATGAAATTAAATCCCAAAAAATGCAAGCTAATGACAGTCTCCCGCCAGCCTAATAACTCCTCAACATACAAACTGGGTGATGTTTATCTTGACCAAGTGTCGTCATACCGGTACTTAGGCGTCACCATTTCTTTCAATCTAACATGGAATGCCCATATTAACGTCATCACGAACAATGCTAACCGTACATTGGGATACATACGTCGAAATTTCAGCAACGCCCCACTTTCCTTGAAGATGCTTCTTTATAAAACCCTCGTGCGCTCGAAATTGGAGTACGCTGCTGCAATCTGGAACCCTCACCACGAAAACTTGATTAGGCACCTTGAGCTAATTCAAAATAACGCTGCACGTTTTATTCTATCGGATTATCACCGTACATCAAGCGTAACAGCAATGAAGCACCACTTGTCACTGCCACCTCTATCACTGCGTCGCAAGTACTTCCGCCTTTGCCTTTTCCATAAGACCTACCATCATCCATCACTGCGTAATGAGCTCATTACGCCTCCCACATATCACTCCTCTCGGATCGACCATGAACACAAGGTTAAAGGTACTTTCTGCTACACAAACACATTTTCTTGCTCCTTCATACCGGTCACATCAAACGATTGGAATCGGCTACCAGGTGACATCGTTTCCATCGCTGATCACTCCCTCTTTCGTCATTCTTTATCAGCTCACCTATTTCGCGATAGCTCTCCTTAGTCATCCGATCTATTCCCCTCCTTACGAAGTTCTGTCTCCACGTGTCAAGATGCCAGCGTTTTCCAGTGGATTCTTGATTTTTTGTGTGTGCGTGTCATTTCCCTTACTTTTACACTTTTTTGCTAGTACTGTATAATTTTACTACATTCACTATTTGCTCATTGTGATTTCCTTATTTTACGTTTCACTTTTGTTGCGCCTCATTGAGTAGAGGTTTTTTTTTTTTTTTTTTTTTTTTTTTTTTAGTTTTGTTCATGTATAAAATAGCACGTATATTTTTCATGTTGTAACCCACTCCCCTCTGTAAAGCTTCGGCGATTGAGGGTAACAAAATAAATAAATAAATAAATAAACTGCCTTGTTGAACGAAAGCGAAGACCCTTCTAACAGAAGACGTTCCCAAATACGATGTGAAGACACACCGACAACAAACTGGCCATGTAGTGACTCTTCTTGCGACATAAATGAGCACATCGCGGCAAGCTCTGTTATGCCTAGTTCACACTGAAACATCTGCTTTCTACAGCGACCGAAATTTTCCTGCCGCCGAAACGCAGCGTCGTTCGCACTGGACGCGCCCCGCGCCGCCGAATATGCCATCTACCACGGGGCGAACGCTGGATGGATGCGCTGTCCCCCGGTTGTTGTCGCGGCACGCAAACGCTACGCTATCCGGTAGTGTATACTTCGACGATTCTCGTACGCAAAAAAGACAGTGCTGCTTACTTTGCTGGCAAGTGGCTGTCTTGTAATGCACGAAGAGCAGAAAAACCACCGACGCCAGCGGCATTGGTGGGTTCGTTTTGCTTTGCTAGACCGCAACAAGCTCGGTCACGCCAACACCAAGCTCGGTCACCTCTTTCACGAAATACGGAGGTGAAGTAGGCACAGAGTAGGTTGAACTCCCCTTGGTTTCACCATTCAGTTACGTGCACTGCGGCATAACAAGTGAGTAGGGCTTGGCCACCATTTTTCAAAATTCGTTGACTAGCGCTCCTATTGGTCCGCGGTGACCGATTCGGCGGCAGACGCCGCAAAAATCGGTCCGAGAGCGATCGGCGCGGAGAGGGCCCTTTCGGCGGATCTCGCCGCAGCCGAACCGGATTCGGAGCACTTTCGGCGACCGGAATGCTCAGTGTAAACGCGGCCTTAGCGCGGTCACGTATTCTTGAATAGACTCGCCTCGGAACTGAATTCGGCGGTGAAATTGGTGGCGCTCGATGACCAGGTTACAGGTGGCATCGAAGTGCTTAGCCAGTGCAGCTACCGCGAAGTCCTACACGTCGGGCGTAGCTCCGGTCCCTTCACCCTTAGTCTTTTCGGCCGCCTGCGAAATAGACAGAGTATTGAAGATACGTTGACCTTCGGGTCTCAAGGAATGTAGTAGAAGAGCCTTGCGTCGCTCTGGGGAGAACTCTGAAGCACCGGACGCCAGCAGATAGACCTTGAACACGTTGTGCCATCGTAACCATGGCTGCACAGGACGACCCGGTGTCGGAAGGAACGAATCCGGTGGGGCGATGCCAGCGAAAGCCATCTGGGGGGCGTGGCTGGTTATCCCCCGGGAACTATCTCAGACGGGGTTCAAACACTCGTCGCCATTGTAGTGAACGACTGACATGCCTCGCACTCACGGGTAGCGGTTGCATCCTCTACTTTTTATTACACGCTCCACAAATATATACAATCACAAGAACCCAGTGTTGCCAACTCAAACACAGAAACCGAAACTACAGGTACTAGATACAGGATACAACACTAGGGACCAACGAATATGCAAAAACATTTTTGAACATTCCGAACAAACAAAAACACCCACACTACCATGTTTGCGCTTTATAGACGCGAGTCATCACTGGGTGCCTTTCATTTATTTTCCGTCTCCTCACAATGTTTTGCGCTCGCCTTAACGTTTACACCCTGGGTGATTGCTTTAATTAGGAGTGACTTAGTTCAAAGAAATTTTAAAGGATGCGGCGAGGCCCCATCACAAGCATCCAGCTCAATCAACGTCTATGCAATTAGAAAGAAGCCATGGGAGACATCAAGCGTAAGCAAGTCCTTAATGTTGATTGATTGATTGATTGATTGATTGATTGATTGATTGATTGATATGTGGGGTTTAACGTCCCAAAACCACCATATGATTTTGAGAGACACCGTAGTGGAGGGCTCCGGCAATTTCGACCACCTAGGGTTCTTTAACGTGCACCCAAATCTGAGCACACAAGTCCTTAATGTGCCCTCGACACTTGCTCAATGGGAAGGTGAGAGTTGCATAGACACATTATTGGGAGCAGAAGGCAAGCGGTGGTAACAGGCGTTGGGAATGATAAAAGGGTGGTTACCTCATAGCATTTCTAAAGGGGTCGTGAAACTGCCCATCGGGCTTGGTGAAAGATATTCGTGGTACTCTGGTTATTTAAACTTTGCCGCCGTCTGCAGCAAGATGCTGGAGAAAAGGACCAACACAACCCCAAGCAAAAGCTGCTTCGCATCTAAATATTCTCTCCAGTGTACCATTTTGGCAGAGTTACTGCATACGTGAGCCGTTCGCCGTAGGAACAAGTGAGGTAGTGCGGTATTGCAGTGCCAGTAGTGCCTTTCCAGCCGCCAACAGGCGGCGGTGGCACCCCGACTTCCCACCAACCTAGAACAGAACAAATATGGGTTTTCTTCCACGCGAATTTTAATGAAGGTGTATTCAGATCATAAGAGTCCTATGAATGAAGGAGCGGGTGGGCTCACGTTTCGCTATAAGGACTCGGTGCTGCCACCTATACCAGCTGGTCTGCGTTATATAAAGTTCATTTTACGGTATGACTGCCTGATGGCATCCATATGTCGCGCGGCATCCATATGTCATGGGGGCAACAGCCGATCTTTCATTCATGGGACTCTTATGATCACAATACACCTTTACGGTAGTATAATGAGGACCTCAACCACTATCTCTGTTGGCAGAGTCATGACCGCGAGCATAGAGTAGCTGCTTACGTATAGCTAGGTAGGTGGCGAATGGAAGCAAGGGAAACCACTACCACGAATGATATTTGTCGGCCAGGGTGACTGCATTGCTCGTGGGTGGATACTCTGGGCTGTTTTTTGCCGTTGATGTCGCCGTCACGTCCCGGATATGTATATTGTCTCGGAGTCGTGACGTTGACGAAGGGAGCTGACTGCAGGTCCAAGATGAAACTGTTTATATGGCAGTGATACAAACTGGCAGCGGCGAAGAGAGCGCCGGTCGTCGATCAACTGACTAACGCTGACACGCGTCGGCATTTTACATGTGTCGTTGAATGTTGCAGTGCTATCGCTAGCGGCCACGTAGGTTCTAAAATAATCTGTAATGTGCGTGTAACATTAACAAAATGATCTGCTACAGTCCCAAAGCTTCTCGAACACTGCAAGTGTGATTTGCGTTCAGAATTACTTACAGTGTAATGGGGTGACAAATAACGCGGCGAAAGCTTTGGCATGGTGGCTGAATCATTTCGGTAGACAGACCAAAATTTCTGCGTTGAAATATCCCAAGAAAGGCTATCGTCTTCGAAAAGCAATTTGTGTTGCTATATCTTAGATAGCTGCAGGACAGCTGCAGCCCAGGTGTAATGCACCTGGGCTGCAGCTGCAGCTGTCGCTAAAAAGCTCCTTGGAGGAGCTTTTTAACGTAGATTTTTTACGACACATTACCGCTCATAGAAAGCTAAAAAAAACCAGTATAAACGAAAACTTCGTCAATAATAACGAGCGGTTCCTTGTGTTCTCCTTAAAAGCAAATAAACGCCATTAGCTCATAAAAAGGCCCTCGAGCGTGCACTCTGCACAATAGGTGGCATTACTATATAAAGTTTAACTTTCGACATCCCCGGGTACAAATCTGTCGTCACTACATTCCACGTGTGTGTTTCGTAAATAGCTTACAAAGCTGCATAAAAGGATTTCGCTGCGCCAGACGACCCGATCATTTCGAAACAAGTGTACCGTATGGTTCAACACTCTGAGGCAGGTGACGCAAACCAGCCGAGACCGTACCAAGCTGCAATAAAACATTACCGTGAACAGCCTATTCGTTTTGTGCGTAGTACATACTTGTCTTTGTTTGGTCCTTTCCCATTTTAGAAATATTGTCTTTTCTTTTTTTTTCATTTCTTGGTGGTTTGAGGCAATCTCGTTAGCATTCACGAGCGCCCCATCATGTCACGTTTGTTTTCTTGTGTATATATGTTCATATTCTTAAGAATTATGCTGTCAAACAACCATTATGCTAGCTCGTACATTTTTATTTTTGCTTTCCAGCCCATTTCCGTAGCCTATATCAAAGTAAAATGTGTAAAAGTCGACGTAAGAGAACAGAAAAAGGAGTCACAAAAGACTGTTGAATGCATATCTTGTGTCAGCTTCTGTTCGCGCTACTTTTGTTGAAGAAAAGTGTTTCAGACTGGGCTGAACTTTCTGTCACTCATCACCTTGTAATAGTACATTACACAAAAGCTAGTAAGATATGCAGCATAAATTACGGGTATTATAGATGTCAACAAGAGGGTACCGGGGGACAAACGAGCGAAGGAACTAAATGTGATACGTGTAACTCTAGGAGATAATATCTAGCATAAAGAGCGAGATAGTATAGTTTTACGGTTATGGTGCACCCATAATCGGCCGTTTAGGAAAGCTGGTCGTTGGTAGTGCAGCATGTCTTGATGCTGGGTGGAGAGTAAGATAAGTGAAGAACGTTTCATCAACGAAAATAGAGTCTACAGTTGAGTCAGCATGACCAATAACATCTCGCATATTGGTCAGCTGACATCTCGTGCTAAAATCACGTGCTACGTGACGCCAACAGACAGACAAAGGCTTTTTACCCTCGCCACTGTTAATACTTGCGGCGCTGACAGACACTCCCACGTTTAATGCACATAACTTATACCCCATAAAGTAGAAGGAGGGATAGCCGCCGTGGTAGCTCAGTTGCTAGATTATCCGCCGCGTTATTTGATAGTCGCAGGTTCTGTCCCTGTCCAAAGCAAGTTATCGTTTTCATCCACTTTTCTTACTTCGCATTTACATTGCGATTACTACTGCTAACGAGCCCAAACTTCCCTTGGCATAATTGTCCGTTCTAAATTAAAATGTTTTCGTATTTCCTTTACTCTGAACTACATTTGGAATATTTGGTGCGATGTATGAGTAGTTCCGAAATATTGTGGCCTCACATCAAAACCTCACAGAACTTTCAACTCTGCTGTATCAGTCACAGAAATCTGTCTTTTGGGAGGCCTGCGTGGGGGTCAACATGGGACGCATGTTTACGTTAACTGCAGGATACCATAAGGGGTAGATTTTTTTTTTTGATGGGATCTGCCTGCTGCCAGACAACGATCCAGTCCGCATGTCGAGCGTTGCGAAAGCTACAGAGAATGACATTAAGTACAAGGATACCATCACTCCACTTTACAGCCGAGACCTTGCGCCAAGTCATTACTACTACCCCGTCTCAAAGATGAACAAAGGTTTTCGCAGTAAAAGAAACTGCAGCCTGGTTAAATTCCAGCCTGCGGGATTTCCGAAAGCAAGTGCATACAGTGGTTAGTTTCGAGGTTTGAGAAATATCGGAAGTAAAGGGGCAATATCAAAAAAAAGACACACTGTTTCATTTCTAATAGCCACATATCGTAAACGACTTCTCATGTCTTAGCCATGCGAAGTTGTTCACGACACTAACATTGAATCAACCTTATGTTACTATAGCAACGGCCATTCTAGTTAGGGAGCGAGAGAAAACAAACATCTTTGTCTGAAAAAATTATCTCTGCTTTAATAATATTGGCTGAACACAAATACCAATGAACAATAGATATAGTCTGGGCACCCACTCACTTATCGTTATATGGCAATAAGGCTGCACACCAGACAGCTCGATGACTCCTATACCGAGCCTCTGGATTGCCCAGGTCTAGGTGGGAGGATGAGAGATTTGAGTGAATGGACACTTACAGAAACATTACGCAGTTATGCAGGCTAAGCACGAAAATATATACTCCCGTACACTCGTCATTGAACAAAGGACAGGTGGTGGCGTGGCGCCTACTTCGCACCCATACGTTCCCTAGTCCGGTAACAATGAACCACCGCGTGCCGGAACTTCATTCGGATAAGTGTAAATTTTGCAACAACAGGGCGGACTGGAGCTATATCTTACGGGCATGCCCGCAGGCCCCCATGAGAGGTGAATTTCCAGACGGGAGTGAATGAAATACCGCGCTCCTCAGCTCTGACTCAATAACAAGCCCGGTTAATATGGCAGGCCGAAGACGCCGCCAAGACCCATGGGATCATGGCCGTCATCGTCTAAGTTTGGTCCTCTTCCCCCTCGCACCTGAAGTGGGAGGAGGATTTTTCTGCTATAAATAAAATTTGTTCATCATCATCAGGAGAGGCACCTTGTGGCCTACACTCTTTGAACTCCAGCCGCATCCTGGGACCGCGTAACAATCCTCAATTGATGGTGAAGGTTGGATGGCCAAAACTTCTTGCGGGATGGTAGGGTAACGGTTGTGGAATTCAAATAAGAGACGAAAGTGCGATACGCAAAAACAGCGCTACCATACTTATGTTTAAACTTAAGCTAGAACGTACTTTGACAAACTCTCGCTGCCATTCTCAATCGCATTCCTTTCCGCAGCCAGTAGAGACAGCCACAAAGTTTCATTTTTCTACGTTTCTTGGTTAGGGGCTCCGTTAATCTAGATGGACGTACGCTGTTGAAACTAACGACAACTATTGACCGAGGGCGCCAGTTGTAATCATTCAATGCGCTGGCTACTAGACAACCCACATGCTGCTCCTTCACTTTGAAAGAGTCACAAAACAGGCAGTAACAACAGTAGGAAGTAAGAGGAGGTGGACACACAGGTCAGGAAATCTGAATAAGGCCACGAACTTCCCTGGCTAAATTAAGCCCGTGTCTGTCTTTTTGCGGTGAGGGAACGTCTCGCCTGCAAGATAAGAAATACAAGCTCGATATCTTGATTCGAGAGTATTTGTGAAGGAGTGCGGAGGCTTGGAGTTCATTGTCTTCGTGCTCGTTTTTTTTTTAACCGAATAGCGAGAACGTGCTCGCACAAAAGGTGCCGTGACGAAATACGGGTTCGCCCAATAACAAAGAAGCGTATGGAAAAAAGACACGCCCTTAATATACGGAAGAACCTCTGACCTCTTCAAAGTTATAAAAGGAGGAAGTTTCTTGGAAGCAGCGCAAGCAATCGACGTTGCCTGTGTAAATAAAAGGGGTCATCTTTCCGTCAAGGAAGAGCACTGCTTGTTTTCGGAAGAGCACGCGAAGCCACTAATGATGTTCTTTTCAGCACGTACTCCTCCTGTAACCACTCAACTTTAACGAACCTTTGTTCACCGCAATTGCGGATGTTGCGTGTGGCACAAACGAGTGGCCTGCTTCGCGGGATTGCACTGCGATTGAATATTCACTTGTTTCGTGGAAATAGTTTCTTTTGCGCAGCGTTTATTGAGCGGTAATAAAGGAATATTAGGAGGCGAACAACGAAAAACAGATGTTGTGGGAAAGTAAACGTATTGTTGTGCGAATAGGCAAGCGATTTTGTCACCCAAACAGCGGGGGGGGGGGGGGGGTCAGTTTAGCCAGCCATTGGTTTCCGCTTTCGTTCAAGCCTGGCTCACCAGCTTGCGGTGGTCATACAGGTCTGTGATAGCCAGCGTAGCCTCAAATGGTTCATAAACCTGCTGGGCCTTTTCGGCCATTTTTAAGTTCTTATCTTCTCGATGGCTGGTTTTAGCAAGCTTAAAAAACTATCAACTTCGTCGACAGCCATTTTTGTTTATTTTAGAAAACTATTGCAATAATTAAGACTTTCCTACAAGATAAGCCAGTTTCCTTTATTAAGGCTGGCAATTAATTACACAGTTCATTCAATTTTTCCCCCCTATTTCGTCTCTCTGTACGGCAATGCTTCAGCTTTGAAGGCGAAAGACTCAGACGCCTCATGAAACACAAAAGTTGAATGTCCGCGTCAGCGGTGCCAACGCTAGTGAAGCAAAAAAAAACATCGTCATAAGATGACATCACCATATGACATCATATTAATGTAACAAAACACCAACTCGTACTGATCACGTCGCTGTGACGTCGACACTATGTCATATGAGATGACGTGACACGATCACGTCATCACATAATGTCGCTTTGCACAATCCCCGTGATCAGCCCACAGATTACGGAGGCTATGCAAAACCAGGTCACTTGTACAAAGCTCTCATTTCGCCTCCATCAATATGCGACCACCATGACTTGGATCGAACCCGCGACATTGTGTCACCGAAGGCATGTTGCATGTAAGAACGGTGCAGTTCGGACGGATTCATTTCTTATTTGTGCTGTTTACGGTTTGTCGGCAGCCTTTTGTAAAAGATATGCACGTAACAATAATTGCTTGTGATTCTGGCTAAACATGTACCTGAAAATGAAATGAGCAAAAGAAATCTCCACACTGGGCTCACAACGTCCACTTATCGTACATATGATCTCTGAATACAGCCTCAATTTCACAATAACT
This sequence comes from Rhipicephalus microplus, assembly GCF_013339725.1. NCBI lineage: Eukaryota > Metazoa > Arthropoda > Arachnida > Ixodida > Ixodidae > Rhipicephalus > Rhipicephalus microplus. The sequence continues at coordinate 182,807,880 of NC_051165.1, read as the reverse complement.
TATGGGGAGGGGGGACAGAATATAGGTTCTTAAAGATTGCTCTACTACAGGGCAGAACTTTTTTTAGTGTGGGTAAGAGGAAAGGAGGGACGGTTATTTTTTTTACCCTTTCACCTTTCCCTCATCGCGGGGTAGCTATAGCCGGTTTAACTCGCTAACCTCCCTGTTTCACCACCCGTTTTATACTTTCCTTCGTTCCATATCTTGCACAGGCATAACTGAAAGTATTTCGAGGATGGATGCGTTCGGGTTACGCGTTGAACCCCCCTCCCCCTTCTACAGACACACGCATACGAGTGTTTACGCCAATCTACTGCAACGTGCAGCGCTTGGTGCACTAATTGACACGGGCTATATAAAGACCTGCCCCTCTTTCTGCGCACGAAATGTGAAGACCCGATAGCCCTTCTACACCACTTCCGCAGAAAGCTTGCACGCAAAACTACTACCCCGGTTGCTAAATGTACGACGTTATGCGGAGATAATGAAGCTGTCACCAACATGTGCAGCATACGTGCCTATGCACGACCCATTCAGAGGGAGCCGAGCTGAAGCAAGCTTTCGCATATTGAGCGAAGCGTCACAAAAGCTAACAAAAACAGGCGCCACGTCTATCCAGGTGGCACGGCCTTCAAGTGGCCAAGCTAACTTCTCTTCGCACGATAAAAAATTGACGCCAAAAAATAAATTGCTAGTAGATGGACTACGCCAAAGCCGTGTAAAATTGAAGCGTTCAATGTCGACGGAAGATTAACTTCAAGGCGGAAAGTCTTGAGGGTGCGTTGCGTCTTCACAGATGTCTTTTTTTTTTTTTGCTTAATGTGGCTCTGTTTTTTTTTTTATCTCACAGCACTGATATTAGGCATTTTTCACTCTGTTGTTGTGGGGTTTATCCCTAACAGTCCGTCAAAGGAAGGCTATGTCGATCGTTAGCGAATAAAAAAAAATGACTTAACCTTTATGTATGTCTCCTCCCTGTATCTTCATTGCACGTGGTAACCATACCCGAAGGTACTGTACAGTCGGCCTTGAGTTTATGCCAAGCGCGCGTAGAAATAGCCAGCTGCGCCATCTAGTGGCGATACATCAGCTGTCAGCATAGCGCTTGCGTCTGCGAAGCCAAAACAACACTCTCGACAGGAGACCGCTTGCCACTAGACGACGCAGATGGTTATTTCGCCACGCACTCCGTACTACTTTGTGGCCGACTGTACGCCGTTAAGGAGCTCAGACAACAAAGCACAAGGCGTGGACAACACGTTTAGTACAAAACGGCAAGAGAGCGCATTCTCACATGCATTATGCAAGCGAGTGTCTGTACGGTTTGAAGAACGTGTTAGAGACAGCGTATCACAAAATACAGCCCACGAGCTGAAAAAGCCTAAAATACAGCTCGAAAATCACTGTTGCATCGTTGCATGCTACTCACCGTACGCTGCAGAAGTAGTGGCCGCAAGCCTTCGTGCTGCCGAAGACATACGCAGGAGGATGGGCTGACGGCCGAACACAGCAGGAGGCCGACCGGCTACTCCATTTAGTCTTAGCCTGTGGCCTCAGGACAGCAGACCAAGTCACTAACGGTTCGGGCTCGAGGCCCAGAATGCGACTGATGGCATCAGGTGGACCAGGAAGCTACCCAAGAACATCAGAAGGCCTTCTGGACGACCCGAGGACGAGTGTCATTACGCGCCAAAAGCCACCGTGGTCGCTGCAGAAACTGGTTCTTATCACTGTCCGCGTCTTGCGTCTGTCCCCGATTGAACACCGCAGCAATAAATCACAAGCGTCACTTTCTCAGCCTGTTTAGAAAGCAATCGTTCCCACTTATCACACCGTTTGCCGCACACACTCGTTTTCCAGACCTCGCCTGCTCAGTCCATCACGCGTGTTATCTTTTGGTTGTAGCCACGTGTAAATGTATCGGATCATTCTCGAATGTGGACGAGGCTTCTTATCTATCCCCTGCGCAACGCGACAAACCCTGATGTACAATATGTTTCACACCTCTAAGCCCATAATGTCACGATGCGGCTAGCGCCGGCAGTAGCTCGCGCATGCGCAGACGCATGGAAAGCATGGTGTCGAACCGCATCGTCTGCTACGGCGGCGCACGCTGGCCACATTGTCTGGCAGTCTGCTGATTTCGTCGTTAGCTGTGAGAACAACGCCGATATTCTGTACTAAACGTTGTGTGATGCCAACCTCTCAGACTTCATTGTCCATAATGGAATTCTAGAAAGAATAATTGACAGCATGCTGTGCTCTTTCGAAACGCCGTGTTACTAAGTGTGTTCACGTATATTTCTTCTTTGTGTGTGCACCGCAGTACGTTGCAAGGGGGTAGACCATAAAGAGCACGTACCATGCGTAGTATTTATTTCACGCTGAAAAAAAACTAAGCACTCTGCAACTACTGTCGTGCATCCATGCAGGTTCAGCACAAATAAACGAGAACGAATTGAGGAATGCTGTATGTTAAGATAACTATTGGAGCGTGCTTCTTCTCGATGACAATTCATTAAATAAGGCAGCACTCGCTCACCGGCACCGAAGTGCACGCGTGAAGCTTCCAACTTAATACTTCGTCATGTCCACATCGGCAGCGATGAGGTCACTCTTTTCGGACAGCACTGAGGCATACAGTGAATTGATGAGCAATATCAGTCGAGTTCCCACAGTAAGATGACACATGCCCGCTGCCCGACAATGCGGCCAGCGCGCCGCCGTATCCAACGAAGTGGTTCGACACTACGCCCTTCAAGTGTCTGCGCATGCGCAAGCTGCGGCCGGCGCGCGAGGAGCTGGCCACATCATGGCCGCATCGCGTTGCCATGCGCTTAGAGATTTCACACCCTTCTAGCCACGACGCTTATAAAATAGCGCCTCAGAGTGTACATACAGAACATTATTAACCTTGCGCCAGAGCCATACAACCCCCTACCCTCCTCTAAATAAAAAGGAAAAAAAGAAAGACAGAAACCGCGACATACGTGGGACGAACAGCCTGGAATGACGACACTGCTGCAATCGTACTCCTGCTGCAAGGCAGGCAATGGTTGCGAAGCCGGGCGATTCTCCTTGTTCTCTTGCCTTTTTTCTTATTTCCGCGTCGCTGCGACGGCGTTTCTGACTGGCTAAACTGTAGCCCCGGCGATAAACATGGAGGGAAAATGCGGGCTATGCATTCTCACATTGAGCCTATCTCAGACCAGTTATTGTCTGCAGATGTCACCCGTGAAGTCACGAGCACAAGTTTTACTCCCGTATTAAACGAGCATCGACTCGAACTTCGTTTTTCGCTTGATCGCGTTGAGTGCAGCGCCGCTGCTCGACTAAAAGGACGCATCGCTTCTCAAGAATCGCTGCAAATTATCGCTAATATGCAGTGACTTTTTCCTCACTAGAGACGGCGCTCCCATCGACTTTCTTGTTTTGAGTGAAGGGACGTCATTCTATGGGAAACCTCTCGAATGCTGGTTCTAGGATAGCGTGTTGACTTCAGTACGCGAGGAAATTCGACAGTCACGGCTAGTTCTCGATCTACAGAGTACCCACTTAGCTCCCCCATCCCCCCTCCCATGCGCAGGGTAGCAAACCGGCTGCCTATAGGCTGGTTAACCTCCCTGCCGTTCTTTTCCTCCTATTTTCCTTCCTAGCTACAATTCATGACCTTCGTGGCTGCAGTCTGCACCTGCGTCAGGACGCTGCGCCATCGTTTGCTTCATCGGTCTCCAGTGCCATCCCGCCCGCAAACCAGCCAAGTTTTAAAGGCTGGTGCACACCGGCGACTATTAGTGGTCGCGCGATCATTTGCGACTGGTCGCAAACAGTCGCGAACGGTCGCAAAACGACTGCTTTGACTAGTCCCTTCCTGACCGATTTTTCGGTCGCGCGACTGCAGTCGCAAAGCTGCTGGAACCAATCAGCGATGCTGAATTTAAGTTTTTTTTGTTTTTTTAATGCCGCGCGATAACGGACAAAAACAATAAATGTGCGCGCTCGGTTCGCTCCGTTCACTCAGCTGGCGGCGATCAGCTGATCAGTGCTGGTCTCCAGAGGTCTCGCTGATAACGAGATCCGAACGTGACTCTCCAGTTTTGCGACTTCCGGTCGCTCGCATGCAGCCTCTGCCGGTATGGACATTAGTCGCTTTTTAGTCGCCAGTCGCGAATGGTCGTGTGCACCAGCGTTTACAATCACGTGTGCTGCACCCCGAACCCCTCCCAATCTGCACCTATCACAGAGGGGAAGCCAGCCACACGCGCCGCCATGCAATTACCGCGATATGGGACTGATTGATTGATTTGATTGATTTGTTGGGTTTAACGTCTCAAAACCACCATACGATTATGAGAGACGCCGTAGTGGAGTGCTCCGGAAACTTCGACCACCTGGGGTTCTTTAACGTGCACCCAAATCTGCGCGATATGGGACTGCATGCAGGCATGCGTGGATACGCCGCGTCTAGAGCGAGGTGAGTCACGACGGGACGATATTAGTGGAACTATTACATAAAGACATGATTCTGTTATATCTCATTTGCTGCGGATAGATTGAGGTCCATATTACCTAGACTACTTCATATCAGTAAGTTCTGCAGCGAAAAAAACATAATAATTTATGATACCAAAAATAAATAAGCAGCAAAAAATATTCATTCATTGATTCATTCATTCTTTCTTACCAACAAGTCTTCTACAACCAGTTGGGGTGTCTCTCAGGCGAAAAGCGGTTGAAAAAAAATTGGCAACATATCTACGGAGTGAATGCTGGAGAGTGGGGCGAAGCATTCGTCCGTCCATTCGTTCTTGCTTCCGTCCATCCATGCGTCCGTCTGTGTGACCGTTCATGCGTCCATCCGCCCGTCCGTGCGTGCGTCTGTTCGTGCGTCCGTCCTTGTGTTTGTCCATGCACTCGCCCCTGCGTCCGTTCATGCGTCCATCCATGCATATGTCTGTGTGTCCGTTCGTCCATCTATTCAACATTCCAAGTGCCATCTTCTCGCATCTTTTCAGCATATATTCCCCATATAGAAGCACCGCCATCCAGTGGACATACCAAGGACTAAACGAGAGGTGACACACGCACACTTTCTTACGGCTTGCGCTTCGGGTCTACTTCCCACCTTTAACCACCTCGAGTTCATAATATATACTAGTTCACTCTATTCATGGCACTGCGGCCCAACGCTCGCTAAACCTTTCTAAAACCAAGGAGGTTACGCCCAGCGAATATAACGTAGCAACCTTTTCATGTCAGATAATGCTCGATCTACATGGCAATGACTGCTAATGGGGATCGCAGCATGCGCGTTAACTAAAAGCCGAATGCTCCTGTCTATCATTCCCCCTTAGCAGCCATTCGCATGTACATTGAGCATTATCTTTTAGTGTTCAACAACGCACAGAAGAAATCTCTCGTCGGCACCACCTTGGAGGTCAAAATGTTATACTTGTTTCACACTATAACGGCTACGAGGGACGAACGGTTGTTGCTATAAGGAGCTTCTCCCCTAAAAAGATACCTATGATTGGGACGGAAACCCCCACACATGGCTCTTTTCAACAGATGAATCACATGCGCTTTGAAGTACTGGGGACGGAGCTTGTATTTACCCAGATGTACGAACTGTAGCCACTGTAAAGAAAATACGCGTATTACTAGCCCTAAATTTTTTGTGTAGCAACTCGTGAGTGTGAAGCTTGCCTGTTTGTTTGCATCACCATTGAGATTTCTGGTGTAAATAAGTGTGAGTGTGCCCTCGGTATACTTTTCACGAGTTCATACCAACTTACGCCTTTTTCATTTATGGTATCAGGTGCAAACTGACATTAAGTGTACGTAATGCGGTTTAAAAACAATTTAGCCCTACAGTCTACGTGTGTATCTTTTGTGCTTTCCGAACAAAAGCATTTGTAATATATATTGCGGCCGTATACCGCCGCAGGGGGAGCTTCTGTCTTCAGGACCAAACAATGGCGTTCCTGCTTTGTGCGAGAGGCGCCACGTGGCAGCTGTAGGCAATCTCTTCAAAATTTATCAAGACACACATTTTTATATTGCGGTACCGTTATTTTGTGCGCAGAGCTACAGGCCCAAAGCTCGACTTTGATGCGTGTGACACGTTCATTGTGCGCGAACCATAGACTATTTTTTGGCGTAGAGCATTCGTCCGGTTTGTGCCCTAAATCGGGGTGCTTTGTTTAACTGCGGCAAATACACCAGTGACAGTGTCACCTCTAGGGATGTAGCAAGCTGGTAGAAAACCAGCCTTCTTCTCTCCCCCCCCCTCTAAAAATTCTTTTTTCGTCATGGCATAGAGAGCGTGAATTGGTTATTTTAAGAAGGTGCCCTTCCCAAAATCAAGGAGGTGCCAGTCTCCCCTCCTCCCCCCCCCCCCCAAAAAAAAACTTCTGGCTACGTGCCTGTCCACTTCATAATTTGAAATAAATATTTTAACGAACGTGTGAACACAAGCGTGCCCACCCCTATTATTCCTCGCTCATTTTTTTTGTCCTGGTAACATTGAGCTGTCATTTTAGGGGCGAAGCTCCTTAGGGCGTGGGCTGTGCGTCCCCTGTAGCCTGTATGTAGCCACCTCTAGTTTAGTTCTTGCAGTGTTCACTAGATGGCGGTACCGTCTCCTGTATGTAGCCACCTCTCGTTTAGTTCTTGTAGTGTTTACTGGATGGTGGTACTTGTAGCTGATGATGAAAAGATGCAAGATGTTATAAACTAGAAAGCGGTACTTGTAGTTGATGAAAGACGCGAGATCTTATAAAATATGAATGATGTCACATATGGCGCGTGTCATTGGTTGAAGGCAATCGTTCGATTTAGTGCGGCGACGTACGCTAGGGGGAGCGATGTAATAAAATCGAGTGGGCAAAATGTACAGAGGATTCATGGTTTACCAGGTTTACCTCCGGAGCTTCGCCCACTCATCATCATTCACTTCGTGGATATGGCGGAATTTTTTTTATGTCGTCGTGCGATGACTCTGAGTACGGTGTTTCAATAACGGGATAAGAGATACCTATGTTTTGGCGTACGAGATACTCTTTGAAGTTTTCCAAAACTCTTGTACTGAAATTTATGTGTATTGTGCATTTTTAGCTACACTTTCAGGCGTAAGGGAGTAAAGGGTAAGCAGTGTGTTACTATAGAAAAAAAAACACGAATTATTACGCTGCGAGAAAGTGCGCAAGACTGTTTGACTGTAGAATGGGCGTAGTTGAATTTTGGTTCTGAATGTCTGCTTACCAGCCGCATGAGACCTTGAAGTATGCCGACAGTCCTAGTGCGTAATTGTAGAGCCATGATTAGGGCAATCATCAATGTGAATTGACCTCTTAGTGGCACAACACGTGATAACAAGAAATCTGATTATAGTGACTATGTATGCAGCAAAAGAACAAAAAGCACCAACTTCCCGGCGAATGCTAGGATAGGGCGAGAGCAATAAGCGAATCCTCTCAAAGCATACTATGATAAATGCGACAAAAATAAACAAATGCAAGAGGAAAACTGCCCGCAGCGCATCGCTGGCAGAAGCCACAGCCGTTTTAAAAGAAACAGCATTGCTTTATTGAAGTCGAGTGAACTGAATGATTGGCGGAATAACACACACGAACAAATGATTCAACGAACAAAAGAACGGAAGCATGAACTAATCGAAAAAACAAGCTAAAAATGACCAAAAATTGATCTGGTTGATAAGTATTTACCGTACGGAAAAGTCAAGCACCAAAAAACGAACATAATTGAAGGTGCACAGTATACCATTTGTGTTACTTGTCTTTCTTCACTTGTACCTAGAATGGCAACTAACTAAACCAATAAGTTATTAACTAGACCTTTCACTCATTCACTCACTCAATCACTCACTCAATGAGCAACGAACAAAAAACACCTTTCTTCTTGGCAATGAAAAAAAAAAGAAACGAGAAATAAAAAAAGAGGATAGGAGCAAGCTAGATCAACCTTGCCTTTGTAATTGAATGACAGAAGTGAACCTTCGTTACTTGATTGATTGATTGATTTGTGGGGTTTAACGTCCCAAAACCACTATTTGATTAGTAGAGACGCCGTAGTGGAGGGCTCCGGAACCTTCGTTACTTCGCTAATTGTTTTGTCTTGAGAAACATAAGCTGTTCATATCGTTCGTGCCACATGCGTTGCCCCAATTGCTTTAATTAGGAGGAATCAAGCTCAAGCTCACCCGGACGGTTTTATCACAGCGCACGTTCTCTAGTTTCGCACAATATCGTCTTTCGAAACAAACGGTCACGTTAGCGTTACCGCTTGTGCTTAGGTTAGGTTAGAGTTAGGGCATCCAAGTGTGCTTGCTTGTTCACGCGTGTGTGCACATGTCCGCTTGAGATTGCGCCTGTGTATTAGTGTCAACGTGCGTTAGTCTCTTGTAAGGGTGCTAATTACACGGGGAAGAGATTTTTTGTGTCCAGCCCTTTGACACCAGCTCGTACGTGACTTAATGCACGGCGAACTTGTAGAGCTCCCGATGAAGTCTGCAACGTACAGCAAAGCTTCCTTCACACCTCTCGATAAAGAGGCGAGGAAAGTCGGTACTATGAGATGTAGGTTTAGTGAAGGCCCCCTGTGCTTTCGTTGACTTCACTGTTGTTTTTTGAGTACTACATGGCCTAGAGAACATTTACGAAAACTTATTGGGTGTGTCAATATAGTCGTGACAATATAGTCGCTTGAGACTGCTACAAAGCGAAGGTTTTCTTCTGCTATTCTCAGCAATGTATTGATCCTTCCACGCCTCTCCCCCTTCGCAAGTTTTCTACACCTAGCGTAGTTTCGCACTGCTTCGAGGATCGGGGGCATTCAAAGCTTTCTGCACCTTACCTGGTCTTGAAGTGCCTTTGTGATCGGCACGGCTTTGACCAAGTTACGATGCCAAGCAATAACGTCATCACGTGATGGCATAGCAAAAACACGCTGACATCATGGTGACGTCACAATTTTCGGCGTTTTGTGACGTTATGTTGGCATCTTTTGATAATGGCCACCAGATGATTTCTTGCATCACTCGTGTTAACGCCGACACCGATGGTCAAGTGTCGTATATAATGAAGCATCTGAGTTTTCATTTAGAAGAAACAGCAAGATGCGAGGTTCATTTCAAACCAGCTTGTTAGTAGCTGTGGTATTGTGACGTCAGTATTCCGAGTCATGCTCCACCACAACGATTGGCTAGGCTGATTCGCTGGTGCCATCTTGACTTTCGAAGCAATGCCCACTTTTACAGAGGGACTTTCTAGCTCGCTCTATAAAAGTGACCCGAACATTAAAAAAAAATTCTGCTGCGATGGCGTAACGACGAGATGACAGAAGGCTGAACTTCATTTCGAAAACGCTGGGGCTTGGGTCTGAATGTCAGGGCCTTACGTTGCAGTCGAGGAATACTGCCTGAGATCCCGCGTACTCAATACGATTGTGCGCTTCGTAGACAGAATGAACAATAGAAGAGCGAAGCTTCGTTCAGTACATCACTGGAGCTCGTTTCCAAACCACCGAGTTCGTTGACGAGGACAGAACAGCCTGTGTTTCGTATTTCGTTTTTCCTTACTCTTTGCGTTTGTCTCTAGATACTTTCCCTAAAAGGGTCCAGCGTTTTGCTTATATCAGCGAGATTTCTGCATGTCAATTTACGGGCTTTTTTAAAGCTATTTTCTAGTGCATGGCATATGTGTGTCTGGTCGACTACACTAATGATGAAGAAAAAAAAACATCTCAGATGATGAAAAACAATATACACAACTGCCTACTGGCCGATCGACAACCTTTAATTCCACGCTCCAGAGCAGGGTAGCAAACAGAATGTTAGTATTTATTTAACTTCCAGGCCTGCCTTTTTCCCTCTCTTTATGTCTCGCTCTTTGATCTGTCCTAATATGGGCAGCATTGAAGTTAAAAGTTCTACACAATACTGAATCGGAACACAAAATCTTGTGTGGTGTAGAACATTCCGGTGGGAATCGACTCCTAAAGAGTAAGTCAGCGAGTATAGCAGTCTAAGCCACTTTTTTTTTTCATATAAGATTTACAGGGTAGGTCGACCTCATTGAATAAATCGAAAATTGGATATATATTGATCTGAGGCTTACCAGTCACGCCAACGATATACACTGGCGTGCGAAAGGTATACCTCATGATCGGGCGTAATGGTGGTTGGCAGAGACGCCAGTTTCATCACAAGTTCAGCTTCCGTAGACATCAGGTGCATATCGTGAGTGGCATTTCGTGGGGTATTCGAATAACGCTTGACTGTAACATTCGGAGTCATGGGTACACATGTGCAATGTTTATTGCGTGGATATTAAGCGGATAGCCAAAAGTGTGAAAACAGTCATTATCCTGTCATGAAGCTTGCATACGGTTTTCTTCCGAAGCACCTTGAAGCAGCAGCCGTCATGCAGAACGCTCTGGGTTTGATCCCGGCGTGAGCCATCATATTTATTCTTTTCTTTCGTAGAAATTCTCCACTCACCAACCACCTCGGTCACCGACGCCTGCAGTGCATTTTCCACGACACGGACTCCTCTACGCAGACGCGTCATAACTTCCAGCCTATTCTCGCTGAAAGTGGGCAGACATAAGGTGCCAGCCCAAGCACGGTGAGTGCGTGTTACTGAGATAAAAGAAACGCTGCCAGGATTTTTATCGGAAAGCAAAATTCACCGAAGTAGACTGTAGGGTGGAAGAAATAATCGTGTGGCAGAACAGAGATAAAGAAGTAAAGCTGTGAGATGCGCGAATAAAACGGCGATATGTGGTCTTTGCTGCAGCAGTAAAAAGAAAGTTTGCTACAACACTTTTAGAAAACTATGAAAAAAACAAGAAAAGACGCCGGGCTATGGGATAGCAAAGAGGTGAAAGCGTGAAATCCTAAAGAAAAGAAACAAAAAGAGGTTTCTGGAACTTACAAATTGAAACAATGGGGCGCATGCCTTAAAGGAACGTACACTATTTCTCCCGCGATAAAACTGAATAACGAAAAAAACACAATAAACTGGAATAACACCTATATAAGGAAAAAGAGAGGCCAATGACTATCAGGAGGGGCAGGTGAAAGCACGATGGGTAAAGTGAACATGAATTCATTGGCTAGAGCAAAAAAGAAACAACAGGCAGAAAAGGGGGAAGTTTCCAGTGAACTCCTCTGCGATTCGCTAGATCTGCACACGATGGTACCCAATACACAGCCATCCCGTTCTCAAGAACCGACGCAGCTACAAGGCTTCGTTCGCTTGCACGTGACCTCACACTGGTACAGTGGAACTCGACAGACTTCACAAACGTGCGCCTGCATAACTTGGATCCCGATCTGCAGCTTCGTCTTCCCCCAAGGATATCTCGAGCTGAGGAGACTCTTCTATGCCGCCTGTGGCTTGGAGTGGCCTTCACGAACGCATACTCTTATTTCATCGGGATGGCCAGCTCTCCTACATGCACTTACTGCAGTTGCGAAGAAACCATCGCGCACCTTCTGTGTGAGTGCACCTATTTCAACGTGCAAAGACAAGAACTCACTGCAGCTCTGGATAGACTAGACAATCGGCCTTTGTCGGAACAAAGGACTCTGGGTAATTGGCCGAGCCCATCCTCAGCCCAGAAGGCTTTGAAAGCTTTGCGGTGCTTTTTGCGGACAACTGGCCTCAGAGACAGACTTTAGTGTCTTATACTCTTTGATGTTGCCTTTCCTCTGTCGCAATTTTTTTGTAATTTCTCCCTCTCTTCGCAACATTTCTTTTTAACATCTTTCATTCCCCTCACCCCTTTCCCCAGCACAGGGTAGCCAGCCGGTCTAAGAACTGGCTAACCTTCCTGTCTTTCCGCTTAAACTTTCTTCCTCTCTCCTTTCCTACTCTGCGATTCGACCATCGTACGCAGTAACCCAAAATGAGAAATTTCGCCTTAAGGCTGAGACAACAACTCTGAGAAAAACACTCTTCTCAGAAGAAAAAGAGAGCAACAGTGAGTGAGAAAAAGAAAAGGACGAGGAGAAACACAAAGCAAAAGAGAAACACGAAAGAAACAGCGAAAGAAGATCGAGAAATACAAGCACCTAGCTTCGGTACTACGAGGTGGTATGATAGGAACAAAAACACACATTCAGAAATAAACGAGGCTGTTCGAGTGGCGGTGCCGGAAGCCGGAACTTGACAACCAACGGGACGAAAGCGTGGGGCTTCTTTTTTTTCTGCCCTGAAATATTGGCAAATACCGGGATGCTGGCACGACGTTAGCAAGGGGGCAAACACGAATTCGTATTCTTCGCTTATACGACGCATTCCCTAGACAGTGCTGCTGCCTGTATGTGTGTACATTTCGCGCCCTTTGTGTGTGTGGGAAATGCAAAGAAAAATGATGACGCCTGTTTCGCGGGCTTAGTCCCTCCATATTCGCGTTGTGCATCGGTTGGCCTGTCCAGTCGAGGACGGTTGAAAGTAGGTGAAAAGCAGCTGGGAAAATACGATACGAGTGGACGCTATTGCGCGGCGTAAGAACCAGTTTGACTATATATTCAACACGCTATTTCACATCGTGCTGAACGGGTGTAATGACCTGGTACTAATGTACAGTATTCCTTTAGTGCTGCTCAGTTTGAGTATGCATAAAAAGAACGTAAGGACGGATACCAGCAAAGACAGAACCTTACTTATATCCGTTTTCTTCATACCAAAGTTATCTGCACCAAAGTGACACCAGAATATAAAGTACCAACTCGCCATTTTAGAAGCACTCTGTCTAAGTAATGTGTGCGCGTCATAGCATGGTATTCGTATGCTTAGATTTAGGTGCAGGTTAAAAAAATACTGAGTTAAACATTTCCGTCCGGAGCCCTCCACTACATTGTCTCTCGGTGGTTTTAGAACGTTAGTGCCAAACAATCAATATAATTAACTTAGTGTAATGTGATATAGTATATTCTAGTATATAGTGCATGTGCATTATCGTATATTATTGTGGTAAAATTACAATGTTGGCACTTGTGTTTCTCGCATGTGTTTCCTACTCTGTGCGCACGCTTCATTAAAACGGGCTAGCCTGGGGCTCCTTGAGAGTCGTAGTCAGGGGCCATGTTCGCGAAGCTCATACTTCATGAGTGATATTTGCTATTCGCTTAGTGCGCCTACTATAACAATATGTCCGCTGAACGCATGTATGGTTGCTTTCGTCTGAAAACAGTTCAAGCGTAACATCGTTTAGCTTATACGGATCTTCGATACGGAGTTAGTGCTGCCGCCAGAAGCTAGGATTACGCCGTTCACCATGTTTCTCGGTGGAAGAGAAATAGCATAGTGGAGGTTGAGACGTTATCTAGAACTGATGCTTGGCTGGTTTGTTACCCTGCACTAGGAAAAGCAAAAGGGGGCAGAGTGGAAAGAAAAGCATGTGTCTAACAAATAAGCACATAAAAGGGAAATACGCAGGCGTTGGGAAGGGTAACAGACCATTGGCGTTGCCAGGGTATTGTACGTCGGGCTCATGCCCCTCCTGAATTTTTCTTTCGCCAGAGCAAAATGACCGTCTGCCTGCCCGACCCCCACTTCAGACTCGTGAGGAAATCGTCCAGAATCGTGGAATCGTGAGGAGATGCGAATAAGTTTATAACGACGTTCGCACGTGAGAACCCAGCATAAAAAGAATAGATTTTTTTTTCTTACACAGTGCAGCCAATATCGCCGTTCGTCGCACGTGGCGTTTTTTTTCTGTAGCGAGAAACGCAATAGTAGCAGCTAGCGTGCACGGCTAAAAAAAAACACTATGAAGTGAACAAAACGAACAGCGTTCTCGGCTCGGCGTGGGCGTTTCACAGCGTTGTCTCGAGCATACATTTCCGGATGCTTTTGAGAGGCGCCCAGCCAGCCAGCGGTCGAGAATGAGGCGCAAGCGGACGGGAAAGTGGGGCGCAGGGAAGAAAGAGCGAACGGCAAGAGAAGGAGTGGCGAAGCAGTGCACCTACCTTCTCCTACACTCTCTCGCACAACATGCTCCGGTTGCTAGGTGGATATAAGCGCGCATGCCCGCAACTGTTGCTATGGAAGAGAGAGGGTCGCGAATGCCACAGACAACGCCGAATGCCTGACATATCCAGACTAAGAAATGCATTCACATTTAAAATTTGCAAGTGCATGCTCTTCTTAGTTCTGCCCGATTCTAAGCCTCCACAATGAAGCGTTTACGCCTATGTTAACAACCCGACATTCTCGAGATTACAATTTTTCTTCCGGGAATGCGTTGCATGTGCTTGTAAATAGTCACATGGCTTCAGCAGCAAGTCCAGATTCTCTAATTCAAACTCGTTAGCGAGAAAATAACGATTCATAAAGTACTCAAAACACAAAATAAAAGTCGATTATGCAAGGCTACTACCGTGCCATCATAGGTGCAGCAAGCGGGCAGAGACAGGGATGGAATGCATGCAAGTCACTAACATAAAAACACACTAACAAGCAAACAATAAAAGAAACTTAAGAAGAAATTATTAAGAATGCGCCGGCAACCTCGGTCGGCACTTGATAATGAAAGTCCAATGCTGGAAGCTCAGCGTCTGTGAACATGACTTCAAGACACTTGCAAATCACTTTGTATCGCTTAAGGTTTTCAAGCCTCATCAAAGATATTATTGCGGCTTTCCACTAACTACCCTGGTGAGAAAAAGGAAGCGAGATCATAAACTTGGCAAAAACTCGCTATATCTAGAAAAGAATTTCAAATCCCATTTTCTCAGTTGTCGTCCATGCTATGACCGCAGATGTTTAATTAACGCGTACGTATAACATCACACAAGAGTCAAGACAGAGTGCAGGATTTAATTACACGGTAACTGTAAACATAAAAGCTGCGTTTATGTTGCAGATAACTTTCTCGAAATTGCAGTGCTTCAAAGCAGTCGATGGTAGATTCCAATGACCATGAACCCAATATTTTAACGCTGATCAAACAACCATAAAGGCGTACTTATTTAGCGCAAAACACAGAAAATAAGCAGGAAAGGGGATATTCTTGCTTGTCCCCTTCCTTATTCTTCGTTTGCATGCTAATTAACCACTGTATAATTGCTGTTCGATGAGCATTATGTGACAAGCCCGGAAAGTACTGCCCTATAAGCTGGCAGATTCGGAATTATATAACAATATCATTTGCAAACAAACAACAAGGGAAACATTTGCCGTTGCTGTCGTCGTTGCCGTGAGATTTCGTATAAAAGCTACACGTGATGGCGAATGAAACTGTGGGTGGGGTGGAAGACGTCAAGAGGGGGGCTCACAAGGGATGTGTGTGCCCGAGTGAGAAGTGACATAAGCACCCGTAGGAGGAGGAGGAGGAAGGGAAGAAATGAAAGGCAGGGAGGTCAATCAGACGCACGTCCGGTTTGCTACCCTGCACAGGGGGAAGGGTAAAATTGTAAGTAGGGAGGGAGCTGGTTGAGTGAAGTGTGAAGCCCCCTTTCTGACTGCTCCGGATGATTCACTAGTCAGTGCGGCGGGATGTGTCGGCCCTTGCTCGTCTAGGCCAAGAGTCATAAAACACGGCGTTTAGTGCTAAGCACCAGTGGTTGCACGCTCGTGTTGGAGGTCGCGTTATATTCAGGAATACGAAGGCAACGTGGTGCGCTTGCTCCCTTTTCGCGCTGTTCATCGTTATGGTGTTGCGAGGGGAATTGTTGATGCTCCTGGAGTATACGTATGATGCATTTAGGTTTACCTGTGCGCACGTGACTGCGTGCTATGAATTTTATCTGGTAAGCTACTTTCCGCTGCTAAACAAACATGACATTCGCCATAAATGATGATGCCAAATAGCTTCTAAGATTGGAAGCCCTGCTCAGGATGAAAATTAAAGAGCCATTCCTCGCGGTTATGGCCAGCGAAACGTGCTTATTGATGAAACAAACTGGCGATCAGGAGTGAAAACTAAAACGCGCATGCTTATCTGAAATTGAACGAAGAACAAACGAACATACCTGAGCACGTTCAGCCGGCTTTTACGCGAACGAACTATGTCATGCGCATTTGAAAAGCGAGCTCACGCGCGTCTGCATTAGCTGCGCGTCGCTAAGCCTTCTCACCATCGTTTCACGTTCGTCTTTCGTTTCTTTCATCTGTATTCGTCCTTGACAAGATAAAACAGCCTATCTCGGGACTAAGCGGGCTCCTCGAAGAAAAACATACATAATTATGCCTACGCGATCACAAGGCATTAGAAACGTCGACGAAGAGATGTTAAAGAGGGATTTATATAAGTAAAACAAGAGGGGGTTTATGAAAAGGTAGTGCCGAGGAGAGAAGCCAGTTCTTCCAGACGAATGCGCCGGGATTCCATTTTAATGAGAGCTGTCGCAGTGCCCTCTATCGGCTCACCGGAGCGTAATTAGGTTGGCGGAAGAAGAGTGTGTCACCGGTGTACCCACAAAAAAATAAAAAATGTGCAGAGCGACGACGAATCATTGTAAGGAATACTGTTCGTCTATGTGAAAAATGCGCCAGTTACATTAGTTAATGCGCCAGTCGGTCGTATAGTGATGCCCGGCGCATTTGCAGGGGGACGAGATTGCGTTTATATCAAAGGATCAGATGCTGTAATATGTACTATACGCGTGTACGAGCGGTGGCGATGGCGGAAAAAGCCCGTTGATCGTTCTCTGTGCTGCTAGAATTGATCGTGTGTCCAATCCTGCTTTCAAATTTTCCCATCACAATTTAGGTTCTCTTTTTTCTTTTAAACGTTTTTTTTTTGTTCATCGGGGCTACTGAAGCATTTGTCTTTTTACCCTTGATTTATAGGCTCGCAAGTTTTATATGAACAAAACAGTTGTTCAGGCAGGCACATTGCCTCTGAATTGAGTGCTGGGCATTTCTAATCGGTATGATCGCTTAGTCACACGCTTGTCACTAAATGGGGGTGTCATAAATTTTAAGAGAATTTGTCAAAATAAATGTTCTAGCACTTGAGTAAACTATGAATTGACTCGATGAGGGCCTCCTTTACAGGGTCGTCGTAATCATGTGGGCTCTTTATGGAAGATGGCATTACACTAATTCATAATCATTCATATAAAATGAGGCTCAACACTTGCTGGGAGACTGGTTCTATGCACTGTCTCCCAGTGGATTGAGGTGGGGGCCCAGCGGCATGGACCCCCACCTCAATCCGCTGGTCCGAATCAAATTGTTCACCCCCCTCCCCCACCATTTCGTCTGTTTAGTTGTAAACGAAATCATATGCACCAAACGTGACATCCTCGGTTCCACAGGACCAGAAAAAAAGATTGGACCATCTCCTAATGCGAAGCAGCGGGCGCTAACGCTTCGGCGACGTTGACGCTGACGCTCATCAAGCGAAAGTCAAGTGATGGTGGTGGTGGTGAAAACGTATGTATTTATTTATTTACAGGAAATTTTCTGCGGAGAAGCTCCGAGTAGTCGGAGATGCTTGGCTTGTTGGGGGGGGGGGGGGGGGGCTTAGTGAAGACGCCTTTGACTGAATTCCGGACGCGTGGTTCAGAGCCTACACATATGGAGTTGCCAGTGAACGGTTGCTCAGCGCGAGCAGTCGGTTTTTTACTAGCAGACGCTGCCTGCGTCGGCCTTGCGAGGTGAGGGAAGGGGAGGGAAGCGACACTTCTGCAGGTGTCGTCCTAGGCTCGCACGAGACGGCAGCATGTGCAGTGGAGGTGTACGGATGGACAGCATTACGCAGTCTAGTCAAAGAGATACTTCGCATCTAAAAATACATGCCGGATTATGGTAACACACCACTCTCTGTCACGATACACCTATGGTGCAAGTACACATTCATGGCTTGTCGATCCAAATGGAATCAAAATATTCGTTACCCATTTCCATCTGCATCGTGATCAGCAATGCCTCTGGGCACATGGCACATGCCCTCGATTGCTTAAGTTATCATTCACAAAATTGTTTGGTTTGTTCACAAGTACATCACATCCTCTCTTTATTAAATAATTTCTTACACCCTGCTCTCCAGCCTAACTTCATCTTCGCGTCAATAACGTGTCTCGGTGTTGTCGTTCTTCACGTCTCGGAGCAAGAAACGCTGGCCGCGGCTCGCAGATATCTCGGGGAGCTCGCTGTTTAATATCGACCGCGCGATACGGTGAAAGCTGCAAACTGGGGCAAACATGAGGCGATGCCTTCACGGAGACTACCGAAGCTCCCTCCACCTACACAGGCAAACACGCATACAGCCCATTTTCTTGAGAACACGGTTAGAAAGGTGGAGAAGCAGAGCACCGAGGGCGCTTTCGAAACAATGGTCGATAATGGATAAAATAAAGGGTGAGAGAGGGTGAAAGAAAGTCTGGAGAAGAGAAAGTAGCGGGACAGGAAGTGTGTATGGCGCGAATCTGGCTAGTTTATGTCACGTGCTGGTGAAAACAGAGAGAGAGAGAGATGGTCGAACGGGACAGTCATGAATCAGAAAGCGTAGAAGAAAATTACAGACAAGAGATTAAAAAGCAGTTGTACAATGGTAAATGGAGAGAACGAGCAATAGACGTAAAAACACAAAGAATAGCTACATAACAAATGAGACTGGGTACTGGAAGTAGTATCGTTGGTTGTGGTGGTAGTAGCAGTCGTCATATTATTGATAGTAGCCCTAGTAGTCGTTGCCGTAGTATTAGCAAGATATTCAGTAGTAGGTATAATAGTGAGAGTAGTAGTAGTAATAGTTATGACAGTAGTAGTAGCAGAAGTAGTAGTTATAGTTGCAGGAACGGTGCTGCTATCAGTAGAAGTAGTGAGAGTAGTAGTAGTAATAGTTGTTGAGGTAGTTGTAGCAGAAGTAGTATTCATAGTCGCTAGAGCAGTTCTGTTATCAGTAGGAAAAGTAGGGGTAGTAATGGTGCCACTATTAATGCTGATAGTACTAGTAGGAAGGTGGGTAACCGCGGAACCGTTGTAACTATAAGACCTGAGTGCTGTTATCGGCTGACAGTGTAGTGTGTTTATATTGGCCACTTCGTGTTCTGGGACGATGTAGCCCAGTTCGTTCATCATGAGGAAGCTTGTGAAAGGAGTGGGGCTGTAAGCATTAAATAAAAGGGAGTGCATTACCAGCAGGTGGTCGCCAGTGAGGCCGAATACAACAAATCCCTGTACATGGTGGGGGCGGTGTTGGTGGTAGTAGTATAGGAGCAGTATGAGCGGTATTAATACCAGTAGCAGTAGAAGTGTAGTAATAGCAGTGTTGACTTGTAGTAGAAGGCTCTTAATGATGTTATAGTTAAAATAAGCAATGCTAATAGTATTAGACTGACAAGAAAAATAGGTAGCCGTGGAAATGGTGTAACTGCAGCACACACGTGGGTGCTGTTGTTGGCTGACAGCTTATTAACGTTGTCAACCACGTGCTCTTAAATGACGCAGCCCTCTTCGTTCTTTTTGATTATGCTCATGATGAGATTGGGACTGTATAAATTAAAAGAAAAAAAAAACTTATGGAAACATGAGCATCGACAAGATTCTGTCTTGATAGAGAGAGAGGATCATCAAGGAGGAAGAAACAAAAAGGGTGCTATTTTCTGTCTCCCATCATGGCGGCACCACTCAGTTCCTTGAAAAATGGGGAAGGGGGTTGTAAAGATCATAGAAAGACTGGAAGAGTAAAAGCAGTGGGTGAAACGGAGTTGCATTCCGGCACGAGAGGGGAAGGGTGAACACTCATAAAGTGTCAGAAGCAGCTCTGGCGCAGCTTTGAGGGGGGCAAGTGTACCCCCCTGTCTTTTCCCACGTAAGGAGGTGTTAAGAAATAAAGAGTATATCAACACTGCATTAAGCCAATAATCGTTTCCGAGGCGAACAAAAATCAGAAGAATTGTATGTACTCTGTAAACACGTTAAGCGCTTCGTGTTGGGCGTTAATATGTTGCATTGATCGCATAACCACCTCTGGTATTGCTCTAGGAAGCTTACAGCATTACTGCGTATTTTCATTTTTTACCAGTTGCCATGTCATAAATAAAAAAAAATACAGTACCGGAAGAACAAGCCTTTCAGTTATACTTCTTTTTGCATTACTTACTCTTTCGAGTATCGTTCACAAAAAGGCAATGAAAGGAACAACTCCGCCAGACGAAGCCTCAGCAGCTATATTCACCCCCATTCCATTTCACAATTGCACTTTCGGCTTATATGCGCTCGTTGTTCACTTTTATCTTCCAAACATAACCGTGTGCTGTTGATATTAACGTTCTTGTTTTGCTATAGTTTAACGCATTCACGCGATTTGGGAATTGTCTTAATAGTCGGTCTTCACGCTGCGGCATTCGCATTTATTTGTAACAATAGCAAAAGGTTCGCCAGTAGAGTGCACACTCTTTATTAAAAGTACCTCGTTTATTAGACCTCACTTCGATTGATTTTTTTTTTCACTTTCATCGTGTGAACCTGAATGCGAGTTCTTTAATTCTCGAGTTTTCGTTATGAAAAGGTCAGGTTTCTCTAACCGCACACTTTTCTCCAGTTAGCACGGAAACTCGGCAGCACATCTTTCTTGCGTGACCTTGGTAATCACTTTCATGAACTAAACCAGTCATGCAATAAGGTGCGTTCACACCGATTAATCTTAGAACCTGCTTTGCTTTCGTGCCAAGTTGAGAACTCGTCGCACACAGTTGCAAGAGTTCCCAGTAGCATAGAACTACCAGAAACAAACCGAAAAGTGTCGTGTATGTTTCTCACGTCAGAGCATCGTCTTATTCACCTTTCAATAGCATGTTCTTGATTGCTGAACCGAAGTTGATGAGACGTGGGCTCACCGCACCTCCTCCTCGCAATGTAAGGAGGAGGGCTCGTCGAGGAGGAGAGGTGATCTGAGTAACGTATTATAGCAAATGAAATAGCAAAACAAGCGAGGACTGCTTTTTGGGTAATGAAACTCGTGTAACTCCGCTTTCATGGCAGCATCTCAAAAAAAAAAAGAAAAAAGTTCGTGGCAACGTGTTTGTTGAGACCCGTGCACAACTGCAATACCACAACTAAAATTCGAGCTCAGAATGGCTTACGAGATCCTTAAAAAACCCAATTTGTTTGAAACTTTTGCATCTCTCCCCTACAGCACGCTTCGTAATCATATCACCATTTTCGCACACAGTACCCAAGATAATGCTTGTCAACTCGGTCTGCTCGTTAGCCTGCCACAGAGGAACATCAGGGATAGCTTTTCGGTAAAGGTTCCGTTGCTGACAGCTCCGTTATTACGCATAGCGGTCGCAAGAGATAAAAATAAAAGAAATGAGGGAGCTGTATCGATTCTAATACGTTTGGGATGGTTGGCTGAGGGTGGCTTACTTCTACCTGACATCGATCGTTATACGCGGCGACGTTGTGGGTTCCTAACGAACCGGGCGCAGTTAATGACGTTATGTACGTGGGCCCAATACGTCGCCAACGAGAAAGCCCGGATCGAAAGAGATCGCGAAGCCCGCTATATTTCTTCGAGTTACTCACTGCCTGCGGTAACACTCGCTAAGCCTCGCATTAAGGCGATGGCTGCATTGTTCAGAAGGAAATCGGTGATGGACAGCTTTTATATTCACAAAATACTAAACATTATGTGTATTTTTAAACCTATCGTGAAAACTGGTGTTGGCAGATGTCTAATGTTGTGTTAACGCTTGAGCCTGAGGGGACCAGTAAGGCTAACTGCTTTCCGTGGTGCCAAGTACTACAAATTGACGTATTCCTAAAGTGTGCGTTCTTCAAGTCCATTCTAGTCATTCAGCTCATCAACATGAGGCCACTACTAGCTCCAGTCGGCACCCTACAACCACTTCTTTGCCCAGCAGAGTCGTTCTCTGTCATCGTAATTGAGCTATTCGGGCCCCTCCACACTATATAAGACGGCAAGAGATGGATCGTCACCGCGGTTGATCACTTGACCCGGTACGCTGAGACGGCCTCGATCACTTCAGGAACTGCTTCCGAAGTAGCAACTTTCTTCTTGCATGCTATTTACCTACTGTCACGGAGCCCCTCGTGTTCTTTTGAGCGACCGTGGCGAGGCATTTCTTTCAAGCACGCTCAGTGAAGTTCTTCAAGTATCAAAAACAGTTCATAAAACGACATGTAGCTATCACCCACAAACCGATGGCTTAACGGAAAGATTTCATCGAACGCTGTGTGACATGCTGTCCATGTACATCCGACCGGACCATCGCAATTGGATGTCATTCTTCCCTTCATCACGTATACATATAATACATCAGTGCAACGAACCACTGGCTATTCTCCATTTTTCCTAGTATACAGACGCCAACCGACATCACCACTATACGTTTCTTTCTTTTCTGGCCCCGTCAACTCTTCACCGATTGTTTGCGACCAGTTTCTGTCCCGTGTTGCTCAATGCCGTCATCTTGCTCGTGTAAACACTGAAGCTAGCCAAGAAGATCGCAAACATCCTTACGATGCCACTCACCACGTCGTTCTCTGCCGCCCTGGTGCCGATGTACTTCTATGGACTCCTGCACGAACGCCTGGCTTATGCGAGAAGCTCGAGTCACGCTATCTTGGCCCCTACAAAGTTGTCGAACGGACCTCACCTGTGAACTACCGTGTCACACCTGTTCATGCCCCTACTGACCAACGCCGCCACAGGGCAGAGATTGTGCACGTTTCACGTCTCAAGTCATATCGTATGCGTTCCACAGCGTAATTCATGGCCAGGACGGCCGCTTCCGTCTACTCGGTACAGAAAAGACACGGGTTGAAGTAATAATAATAACATTTTCAAGATTTTACGTAGATAAACAACGGTGAGATTGAAAGACGACCAATGTGGTTTGTTGAAAACAATACATCGAGATATATAATGTTATGAGTAACTTGTTTATTGAGCTATTTACAGCCCGGAGAACCCGACGAGCAAGATGGCGTCAGACCAGCATCCAACGGAAAAACCCACTTCGCCTCCTCTTTCATGCCGCCGTGTTTAACGGCTGTTTTGTATCATAACCCCCGGCGGTAGAAGCGCCGTCCCGGTGCTAAATTTACGCAGATGATGTCGAAGGGGGGTGATAGGGCTTTAGCCGAGCCACGTGAACGGTGTCGCTCGGAGCTGACGATGACTTTGTTAGATCGGTTGGAACAATCTCGTACGTGACGTCTGTCACTTGGCGAACGATACGGAATGGTCCAGTAAAGGGCGACAACAGTTTTTCCGACAGTCCCACACGCCGAGTAGGTGACCAGAGGAGCACGAGAGAACCCGGAGAAAAGTGCACGTCCCTATGGTGAGAATTGTAGAGCTGTTGTTGGTGCGCCTGTGAAGCCTGTAGACGGTTACGGGCGACTTGGCGCGCGTGGTCGACGCGGGCAATGGCTTCACCAGCATATTCAGTGGTCGCAGGTAGTAACGTGTCTAAAGGTAGAGTTGGGTCCCGGCCATACAGTAGATAGAAGGGCGAATATCCGGCAGTGTTGTGACGAGATGAGTTGTAGGCGAACGTCACATACGGCAAATGAATGTCCCAATCATGGTGGTCTGGCGCAACGTATTTGGCAAGCATATCGGTTAGTGTCCTGTTAAGGCGCTCCGTGAGGCCATTTGACTGGGGATGGTACGAAGTAGTAAATTTGTGCTTGGTATGGCAAGACCTCAGGATTTCATGAACGACAGCTGATAAGAACGTGCGGCCACGGTCGGTGAGAAGTTGACGGGGAGCACCGTGCACTAATATTATGTCGTACAGCAGAAAGTCCGCAACGTCGGTAGCGCAGCTGGTCGGGAGTGCTCGTGTGATTGCGTACCGCGTCGCGTAGTCCGTGGCAACAGCAATCCATTTATTTCCGGCTGTGGATAGTGGAAAAGGGCCCAACAGGTCGAGACCAACTCGTAAGAAAGGCTCGTTGGGAACTTCGATCGGCTGAAGGTAGCCGGCTGGGAGGGCAGACGGCGTTTTGCGACGCTGACAGGGCTCACAAGCGGCGACATAGCGTCGAACAGAGCGGGCAAGTCCAGGCCAAAAAAAACGACGTCGTACCCGATCGTATGTGCGAGAAACGCCCAAATGGCCCGTCATGGGAGCGTCATGAAGTTGATGCAGGACAGTGGAACGCAGGTGCGCTGGGATGACAGGAAGTAAGTCTGATTCGAAGAAATCAAGGTTGCGGCGATATAGGATCCCGTCTTTCACCATAAACATTCGTAGCGACGGGTCGCGAGGCGTTGGCTCCAGTTTGTTAATGATGGCTCGTAAAGAAGCATCCCGACATTGCTCTTCGCTAATGTTTAACAGCTGCGACACGGAAAAAAACGTTCGTGATAGCGTCAGTATCGGTTGCTTCGTCAACAGGGTAGCGGGATAAACAATCCGCATCCTGATGTAATCGCCCTGTTTTGTACATTACAGAGAACGTGTACTCTTGAAGGCGTAGAGCCCAACGAGCGAGACGTTCCATGGGGTCCTTCAGGGAGGCTAGCCAGCAGAGTGCGTGATGATCCGTGACAACACGGAATGAGCGCCCGTACAGGTATGGGCGAAACTTGGCGACTGCCCATACAAGGGCGAGGCACTCGCGCTCCGTGATGGAATAGTTGCGCTCGGCTGGAGATAGCAGTCGACTTGCGTAGGCTATAACACGGTCGTGTCCGCGTTGTTGCTGCAATAGCACAGCTCCTATGCCGTGTCCACTGGCGTCCGTGTGAACCTCGGTTGGGGCTAACGGATCAAAGTGAGCCAAGATTGGTGGCGTTGTAAGCAATGTCGTAAGTTGCGAAAACGATGACGCTTGGCCATGGCCCCAGTTAAACGAGGCGTCTTTCTTCAAGAGGTCTGTGAGTGGGCGTGCAATGGTCGCAAAGTCCTTAACAAAGCGTCTGAAATATGAGCACAACCCCACAAAACTGCGGACATCCTTTGTGGTCTTCGGAATGGGAAACGTGACTGCGCGAATTTTCTCTGGGTCTGGACGCACGCCTTGAGCATCGACAAGGTGACCGAGCACGGAAATTTGACGACGAGCGAAGCGGCACTTGGAGGCGTTAAGCTGGAGTCCGGCTCGACGAAAAACGTCCAGAATAGCTGCAAACGATCAAGATGCGAGTCGAATGTGGGCGAAAAGACAATAACATCGTCAAGGTAACACAAGCAGGTGGACCATTTCAACCCTTTGAGCAATGAGTCCATCATTCTTTCAAAGGTGGCTGGTGCATTGCAGAGTCCAAAGGGCATCACCTTGAACTGATTAAGACCATCAGGAGTGATGAATGCAGTCTTCTCGCGGTCCATCTCGTCGACGGCTATCTGCCAGTACCCTGACCGAAGGTCAATTGTTGAAAAATAAGTGGCACCGTACAGGCAGTCGAGGGCGTCGTCGATGCGAGGTAAAGGATAAACGTCTTTTTTGGTAATTTTGCTAAAGTGACGGTAATCGACACAAAAGCGCCATGTTCAATCTTTCTTTTTAACAAGTATGACTGGAGAAGCCCAGGGGCAGCATGAAGGCTCAATAATGTTTTTCGCAAGCATTTTGCCGACTTCATGTTGTAATATTGCGCGCTCCGACGCCGACACACGGTAGGGGCGTCGGTGAATGGGGGTTGCATGGCCAGTATGTATGCGATGGGTGACAATGGTCGTTTGGCCCAAAGAGTTGCTGGCTAAGTCGAAAATGCTACGATAGCCCTCAAGAACGTGGCAAAGCGCTGCAGCTTGCTCAGACGTGAGGTCCGATGACACCATTCGCTCGATGTCGGCGCCCCAAGAACGTGATGGAGTGGAACCACTGACTGAGCTGCAGCAATCGTCAACTCTGAAGGGCTCTACATGGTCATCTTGGAGAGCAGCAATTTTGGCCAGGGAGATACCCTGTGGCAGAACTTGGGTGGTGAGTGAAAAGTTGACCAGTGGAAGGAAGGTGCGGTTTCTCTTAATCGTCAGAATCATATGTGGCACAGCAACCCCATGCGTAAGCATCACTGCAGGAATCGGGGCCACCATGTAATCACCATCAGGTACTGGCGGCGTGGAGGATAAGTCGACATGTGTGACAGAGTTAGGAGGGAGGCGCGTGAAATCAATGCAGCAGAGGCTGCTTTGCGGTGGGCTAGGCGGGTCGGAAAAGAGGGGTAAATCGAGATGAAGAGAGCCAGCTGAACAGTCTATGAGGGCAGAGTGCGTGGCTAGAAAATCCATACCGAGTATGAGGTCATGAGGGCAATGTTCGATAACGGCGAAAAGAACGACAGTGCTTTTCTCCCCAATAGACACTCGCGCAGAGCACATGCCAAGAATTGCGGCAGTTCCTCCATCGGCGACTCGTACAGCTCGGTTGAGGGCGGGCGTGACAACTTTTCTAAGTCGGCGGCGAAGGTTAGCACTCATAATGGACACATGCGCGCCAGTATCTATCAATGCACTGACACGAACATTGTCGACAGTAACGTCCAAAAGGTTCCGGTTCATTGTTAATGTTAATCGAGGATTTCGTACGAAGGTCGTCAACGCATCTCCACCTCCAGAAGCTGCACGGCCTAGTTTTCCGGTCGGAGATGCTGCGAATAGGTCGGGGAGGCAGCACGGCATTGTGGGGGCGACCGGGACTGACGACGAGCAGGGGACGGTGACCGGTCGTAGCGAGGTCTGCTCAGAGGGGCTGTAGGAGCGGAAAATGTGGTCGGCGTTGATGGAGAAAGTGGTGGGGACGCCTGGCGAGCAGAAGTGGTGCATAATGAGGTGCATAATGGGACGGTGGAGCCCAGCGGCTGCGGCAGTGACGAGCGATATGACCAACGCGTCGACAGTTAAAACATATGGGCCTGTCATCAAAAGTACGCCATTCGGACGGATTGCGTTGTATGCGAGGTGCAGAAGGGGTACGATAAGAAGGCTCAGCAGAGTATACGGTAGGAACAGGATGTAGGCCGACATTCGATAGCTCTTGACGAACGACCGCTTGTATTAAAGAGATCGTGGTCGGGGAAGGCGCAGGCGTCAGTAATGACGTGGCTACCGGTTGTGCTGCCTCGACCTCTCGACGAATGATGCGTGTAAGGTTGTCACATCGAGGGGCCTGGTGGAAGGCGTCGTCACACGAAGAAATGGCCGCTGTGTTCGGAAGGCGCACGATGCTTTGGGCTACGCGGCGGGCTTTAGCTTGTTCGAGACGTCGGCATTCTTTAAGGATTGTGTCGATGCTCGAGACGTTGTTAAAAACCAGCAGGTTGAAAGCATCGTCAGCAATGCCTTTGAAGACGTGGTTAACCTTTTCGTCTTCCGACATGGACTGGTCGGCCTTGGAACAAAGGGCCAAGACGTCAAGAATGTAAGAGACGTACGATTCGGTAGAAGACTGGGCCCGTGTGGCGAGAGTCTTCTTCGCAGCGAGGTGACGACCAGATGAATCGCCAAACAGGTCACGTATCTTTTTTTTTTGAAGAGATCCCAGCTCGTTATGTCGGCTTCGTGGCTTTCAAACCATGTTCGGGGAGTGCCGTCCAGGTAGAAAAGCACGTTGGCGAGCATGAGCGTGGGATCCCATCGGTGAGTAGCACTGACGCGCTCGTACCGCTTCAGCCAAGTGTCGAGATCGATCGTACCATCACCGGAGAAAGTGCCGGGATCCCGGAGGTGCGGTAGTGTGACGTAGGTGGTGGCTTGGACTGATGAGGGCGGCGTATAGGAAGTACCAGCCGTCGAAGCAGTCGAAAGGTCGCCGATGGTGCGAGCGCTGCGCGTCTCCATCGGGGTACGGGGGTCGTCCACCTCCACCAATAATGTTACGGGTAACTTGTTTAATGAGCTATTTACAGCGCAGAGAACCCGACGAGCAAGATGGCGTCAGACCAGCATCCAACGGAAAAACCCACATCGTCCTCCTCTTTCATGCAGCCGTGTTTAGCGGCTGTTTTGTATCAATATGATTGGGGGTTTCTGGAAATTTCAACCACTTGGGGTTTCTTAAGACGCACCTAAATTCATGCAGACGCATAATTGTTTGCTTCCATCTAAATCCTTACGCTGGGCCTGGGCTTGGAAACCGTGACCTTTGGGTCATCAGTTCTGCATCGTAATTACGGGGGCTGCCGTAACCATTGCGGGTGGCGTGCGGTGGAACCCCAATATTGGATGTCTTATCACTCATTAAAATGGTCGTTTATTTTACTTTGCGTTTGTTTTTGTTGGTTTTTGCAATTCAGCTTAACCCTTTCAGCCCTGAATTTTTTAAACTGACAGCTATGTTTGCTTCTTGTTGATTTGGAGTTACTACAACCTGAAAAACGCGAAAATGTTTGTTTTTCTGAGCATCCCTTCAGTATGCAAGAAAATGGCTCCATGTTTCATATATATAAGACACCAGGGCTTAGTGGTTGTAAAGTGAAATATAATGAATTCAATTACATCTATTTATTTCACCCTGTTGGTGGCAGTTATCGTTGTGAAACTAACATACAGCAACCACGTATTAGTTACAGTGCCTAAAGTGTCCAATATCAAGTCTCTGCGCTCGTGATAAACAGCTCCTCATTGCACTTGAATGGCCACCGTCTACTTATTGAACACTTTGGACAATTTAACATCGTAAAAAATTGCCGAATCCTGTTTTGCACGGCCATAGTTAATTCTACCCATGTGTTTGCAGGGTTGGTTGGTTGGTTGGTTGGTTGGTTAGTTGTGCCTCAGAGCCCTGGCGCAACCCACCACGGGGGGGATTGGCCATAAAACGGACGGTGCCTCATTTGTGAGGTGAAGTTGTTTCACCACCCTGATTATTTAGATAATGATGTTTAAACAAAGAACCAACTGGAAAACGATAGATTAGAAATCAAATACAGGTAATAAAAAGAACGAACAGGCTAATATAATTTGAAATAAAGTGAATTTATGTCTCAGCTTAACATTCTAATCGTTTAGTTGCCTTTAGAAAGTCGCATACGGCCTCGCAAACATTCCTGTGGCTAAATCCCTTTTCAGTTGCTCCAAAGGAGAGGACCACCGGAAGGGATAAATTTAGAACCAACCTACGGAGAGGTTCTTCTAACAGTCTCCTCCGTTGGTTTGTGTATAACCTGCATGCTAAGAGGAAATGGTGAAGGGATTCACTCTCGTTGCAGTGTAGGCATAGGGGAGACTGTGACAGACCAGACCTGTGTAGATAAACGTTCAGGGGGGGGGGGGGGGGGGGGGGGACTCGGCATCTTAGTCTTGTAATTGATATCTCCGCCGTTCTAGAGGAGCACCATCAATTTTCCAAGGGTACTTAAGATGGGAAAAATCCAATGTTGCCAATCGAGAATTTTCAAAGTGATCTGACATGAGAAATTTTTCAAAGCGTGCCACGGCGATAAATGCTAGCGCCGGTAATACAGAAATTATGGGATAATTATGTGAGGCCACTGCGAGTGCGTCTGCATATTCATTGAGGGTTAAACATTTATGCCCTGGTATCCACACTAAGCGAATGAGACGTAAATGTCTTGGGTTGTAAGATACTTTTAAAGCATTGGACATATTAAGCGCAGCTAATGAACTACACACAGACAAGCAGTCTCAAAGAATAATAGACTCTGTTATTGCTTGAGGTGATTTTGGTAACGCTAAGAGAATTGCCAGTAATTCCGCTTCATAAATAGGTGTAAAACCGGGTAATCGAATCTAAAAAGACCAATCCAACACTGAAGGTGCAATTCCGACTCCTGCCTTCTCTTCGCGAACTGAAGCATCCGTTGCTATTACAATCTTTATGTCTAATCTTGCCAGGTGGTCTTTCAAAATGCCATCTAGATATCTACTGGGAAGAGTTCTGTAACTATTAGGGAAAATATTGTCAAATTCTATTTTCGTTGTTTGAATAGGTGTTTTTAGTACCTGTACCTCACGAAGGTTAACTTGTAATGTTTCCAAGAGCTTCTGTACGACGATGACTTGTGGACATTTCAATCTAGACCACTGATGGTTAAAAAAGGACGTCGGCTCATTAATGAAAACATATTGTGACCTCCTATGTGGGGATGCGTATATTTTTAGGAAGGTACGGACTGCTAGTATTTTGAACCTAGCACGAAGAGAAGGCAGGTGCGCTTCCTTATATAAAATATTAATTGCGACAAATTTTGGGAGCCCAAGACATAACCGTAGCGCTTCGCGTTCTAGTAGTACCAGTGGTCTAATTTTGTAGGCGGGTGCTCCAGAAAACAAGACACAGCCAAACTCCAGTGTTGGGCGAATATACATACTATATATCATTACTAGCACATCACGACGTAAACATGACGTTTATTGCTGAGTCTACGAAGCATTCCAAGTGCCTGTGCTCCTTTAGCTGCCATATTTTCTATGTGTGGACTCCAATTTAGGTTTTCAGTATAACTCACTCCTAAGTATTTAATCGATGTCCACCTGCTGTAAAGTACGGAAATCTGCACTGGAACACTTATAGAAAAAACTACGACTGCACTTTTCGTGATGTTTAATGATAGATTAATGTCGTCTAACCATGTGTCCAAAGCGTTCATAAAAAACTGTAGCATCTGATATAATGTATGTATATCTGTAGCTGAGGCAAAAAAATGCTATGTCGTCAGCGTGTACATACACCTGTACATCCTGTTGTACTGGAATTGTGCGCAATAACATATTAAATAATAATGGTGAAAGAACCGATCCTTGGGGGAGACCTCTAGTATGTTTATAATTTGACATGCCAGATTGAGAGCAATAGAATTCTGGGGCAAGCTGATTGAACTAAACTTCATTGCCGGCTTCTTCTAGCTTCATCACGCATCATTATTATATTTCATAAAACAAATTAAAATTTATTACGTGCTCTCTCGCTATTAGACACCCTTTACATATTTTTAAGTGATGTGGGCAGGTTTCTCGACTATATAGTAACAAGAAATTGGGAGCTTTTACAAGAGCTACACATCTGAAATAATCTTAATGCAATCAGAGGTCTGACTACCACTGAGCCCTGGTGTCCTATATTTAGGACATGAAGATTGTCCACTGCTGCAGACGATACATTAGTGTCAGAAAAGACCCACTTTGTAAATAGAGAGTTAAACATCTTAGAAACAACATGAACAAATGTGATGGCTACTGATCTAATGGTTAACCAGTAATGTTCTTCACTACTTGGTTGGGCGAGCGTCATCGTTATCGCATTCCACCGTTTTATTTTCTGCTTTGATGAGTTCCAAAAAATACAATAACAAAAAAATTACTACCAATGCTAGCGCAGGGGTAATGAGGATATTTCGGACACCGTTTTCAATTTCCGACTTAATTATGCCACATTTGGCAGCAAAATTTCTCTCTGATCTTTTTATAGGACACCGAGGCCAAAATGGTAAATAAAATAGTGTGCGCATCACTACTCCGGGGTTAAGAATCAATAGGGGTAAAACAATTACCCAGCAGTCTTTGGTTGCGCGCAAAAGACGCCACGTGCTTTGTATGGCACAGGCCAGCTATTCAATAAGATGAGCTGTGACCTCAGCTGCAGTACTTTCGTCGTTTTGTTCTCGCGCTATAACTATCGTCATGCCCTACCAACTAGCCCAAGCTGCCACACTTCTAAGATGCAGTACACACCTACGAACACTGCACACCTTTTCCAAGCGCCTCCTGGACACTCATGGTACTAATGTATACATCTCACATGAACTTCGGCTTTCATAGCACTGCACGTTTCTAAGGTGACCAAATACACATACCTATGCCCACACTTCTCACAAACGTGAGTGGCCGGAATTCTGGATGAACTCAACAAAAAATGGAAGAGTGGTAGCATATGTCGGGAGCGGTAGGATGTGGCTCCTTTTTTTTGTCCTTGTTTCCACATTCGCAGGGCCAATAAGAGAACAATGAACACGCTGAAAAACTGCTCGTGTAGCTCATTTTCTTTATTACCCACCATAAATCGTTGTTCGTGCATTCAGGCTAATGATTATAGCTTGTACGTGACGCAATGAAAAGATATCCTGCGTCCTACCTAGACAATGTGCCTTCCGGAAATTGTTTGCTATATTTTAAGCTTCGTGGTAGAGGACAGTAGGGAACATGTGTAGAACGGTGATATCGAAATTTTGTTCAAAGCCATTTATAAGTTCCCATACTGTGCCAGTTCACATTCAAGCGTGACATGTATTGGCGAGCAGTTAAACTGCAGCCATAGTGGGATAAGAACGCGAATGGTGTTATCGTTGATATGCTACAGCAATTAAGACAAATGTCAAGTGCCATTAGAGAACCAGGGTCGGGCCTAAATATTATACGTATAGAACCTAGCGGCTAACTTGGCATAGTTAGTTCTTTGCATACGATTGTAATAACACATGCAACGTGTAAGGCACAGGTCCATACTACTGACGCTTCCTAAGATGCATATAGCGCAACAGTGTCTCCTCATACCCTTGTCAAATAAGTCACTGGGGAAGCGGTCACTGCTATAACCAAGCATTCAGCGAAGAAATTTAGAAGTTAGCTTGTACATTGTTCAAGGTTTCAGTCTCGCATGCGCAACTTGTAATCTTTTGTTTTCACATCCTGTATGCTTTTATATGTTCTGTAACCTTCATTCCTCTTTATATCCCCCTATCTCCCTTTCCTTTATCAATTCCCCCCTCCCCAAAAAGCGAGCAGGCGTTATGCCCCTCCAGGTGGCAGTTGCCATCTCGCTCTCTCCCTCGTTTCTGTATGTCGTTGTGCATACGTGTATGCAAATAAAATAAATATAAATACCAACCTTTCGTTTTTTATCAATATAATCGATCGATATCTATCAATATATAATTTGACTGATATATAATTTTGATCTACTTGGATGAAAAACAAAAACAAAAGACAAACTCAAACAATCGCGACGCATTGGAAAATACGCCGCCTCTATTCGTAGGCATTCACTAAACGTCCATTCATTGATTGGCTATGACTCAATCAAATAACGTGCTGCACCATTATATGTGATCAGGCCTCACATCGAACGATCGACGAGTACCATTGTAAAAAAGCACTGAAGAACTTCCTTTTTTTTTTCGTTTCCTTACCGGTTATGACAATATTGCCTTCGAAACGACTGCACAAATTTATCGATACCGCTAAGAACCTCCATTTCTCAAAAACCACCGGCGTCACGGACTTGTGCCGACAAAATGCATCCCCATCCCATGTGATCCGCCTTCCATTATACGCCTGGGTGGACGAGACATGTTCACTGGCCATAGACACGCGAGGCGGTCTATACGAAGCGGCGGACGCGTGCATTTGCATTCGCTATTTTTACTACAACGTAGCTGGGCCAAGGCCGGGTTTTAATTATTACGCGATGGTCTTGCGCACGCACGCATCAACCAGCGCGCACGCACATGTTATGCAAGCGACAGCTGGTGGGCCATACGGCGGCGCGCCTCTTGTCCGGCTCCTCATGTGGTGCGCTGCAACAACGAGATCGCTCTACGTGCTACGAGCACCATTCCCTGAGCTTCTTGGACCCTGTTGTTCTCACAGTGTCAGTACTGTCGTCTACACTCACTGGCTACTACATCAGCTCGTGCCCTATTATCCTCTAGAATAACAGCGTCTTGGAAACTGTTTAAACTGACATTTATATGCCCCGTGGTGGTGGTCTAGTGTCTAAGGTACTCGGCTGCTGGCCCGCAGGTCACGGAAATAAATCCCGGCCGCGGCGGCTGCATTTTCGATGGAGGTGAAGTGCTATAGACAGTGTGCTCACATTTATGCGCACGTTAAAGAACCTTAGGTGGTCGAAATTTCCGGAGCCCTCCAATACGGCGTCTCTCATAATCATATGGTGGTGTTGGGAGTTAAACCCTACATATCATCAAACTGACATCTATAATAGATAGATAGATAGATAGATAGATAGATAGATAGATAGATAGATAGATAGATAGATAGATAGATAGATAGATAGATAGATAGATAGATAGATAGATAGATAGATAGATAGATAGATAGATAGATAGATAGATAGATAGATAGATAGATAGATAGATGATAGATAGATAGATAGATAGATAGATAGATAGATAGATAGATAGATAGATAGATAGATAATAGATAGATAGATAGATAGATAGATAGATAGATAGATAGAATGAAATGTTAGCTAGGCCACACAGAAACAAATAACCGAGTGAAAAACAATAAAAAAACTGTGCGAAAATTTTAGTGCAGTACTGAGTTTCATCTAAGTTCACAAGCTCAATATACGCTAGCACAATTTTTTTACGAGAATAAAATAGTAGAACAAAAACATAAGGTACATGCAACCGAGTTTCTGACGACGCGAGATTTCATTAGTGCACACTGTTCCTTCTCGAGTGTTCTCCTCTTAACTGCAGAACAAAGTGTTCTGTTTACTTCTTAAAACGGTGCAGCGTTACAAACGCTATCGACAGTGCAGCCAATTAGTTGCGATTTTGAGGTGCCGCCACTCCGACGAACTTGTATGCGTTCCCCGGTATAGGTCAAGTGAATTCCATGCTAATCGTGGTTAACAATACAGACAAGGGCCAAGATCTCGGCTATTCATTGAGGCTCCTTATGGAGAGCCTTAAAGCAGCTTACTGATTAGCAGATCAATGAGCTTCATGCAAGAGTGTACCTTATCTTTTGAGTCGGCCAGTCACACTGCACGAATACCAAATACTGTGCAGTGATACGCTGCTGCATCGAATTAGCCTGTTTTTCTCCTACTGTAATGTTCTGGTTTTCTGCCCCTTGTTACTTTGTAAAGACTCTGAAACAGACTTTTCACTAATTAAAGAGATTGACACCTGTGTGCATGAACGTGAGCGATTCGTTCACGAGAGGACTAAGAAAAAAATAATAAAATATGTCAAATGAGAAAAAAAGGAAAGTACAAGAAGCTGATGAAGTACCAACTGTGCCGCCATTAAATGTGCCATGTCTGCTTTCTTCTCTATGCCGTCTATTTCACGGATAACGTTGAGAAGTGGCAGTGTCCAAGGTGGTTTTGAAGGTTTCCATTGTTTAAAAGTTTAAAAAAAAACGAAGATATATACAGACGGATCATTCACAGAAGAAGCGTCAGCCTGTGCGGTCTTTACACCCGAAATTCAGAAAAAGAAGATGTACAAAATATCGCACAAATCTTCATCGACGACAGCAGAATCAGTGGCTATCTTTGAAGCAGTTAAGCTTATCTGCGAGAATCTTGAGCCACGAAAATGGGTGATATGCACTGATAGCAAACCTGCTCTTCAGCTAATCAGAAATGTGAGATCACCTTACAAAAATGGTGAAATACCACAATGTATCGCAGAAACTGTGGAATATGCCTCATCGCAGGGTCACAACATCGTATTCCAATGGATACCCAGCCACATTGGAATGAAGGGAAATGAAGATGCTGATAGTCTCGCGAAGAAAGCATTGAAGGGAGGACGGTATTGCGCAATCCCTATGTCTGGGGCGGATATTCGACATTTTATATCGCAAGGAGCTAACCATTGTTCGATGAAGAAGTGGTTTGAGAGCCCTAAATCAAATGAAACGGTACTTTGTGAAGTTGATCCACACAGAAAATTTTCCATAGCGACAGACCTCCCACGACACCTAGAGACATTGATCCACCGACTTAGATTGGAAGTAGCATACACAAACAGCTTCCTGCACAAGATACATCGATCCAACTCACCGGAATGCCATTGTGGTCATGCAGAAGAAAATGTTCGCCATATTCTTTTGGAGTGCGTTAACTATGCGAATGAAAGAGAAAAATTAAAGAACAAATTAGCAAGTTTGGACAGACGGCCCCTCACAATAAAGAAACTACTTGGACCATGGCCTGAGATGCATCTCCAGAAAAAGGCAATAATCTTCCTGACACACTTTTTAGTGGAGACCGGACTGGACAAGCGCCTATGACTGACAGCCAGAGATGGGTATTATGTAAAATGTGGTCATGTATATACTGATATTAGATTAGTAAGGTGTGCGTATAAGTAGTTTATGACTGTGTGAACTGCGTGAAGGAAACTGTGTATTGGCATGATATTTGAACTGGTTTCAGTGTGCTATCATGTTTTTTTTCTTTTCCGTATTGTTAATTTTTGGGTACCGTTCTGTATTATTATTTTATTTTTCGCTGCAGAACTTTGTGATATGGAGTAGCCGAGGCAATAGGCACCTCAACCTCTCCACAGCAAAACAGTTAAAACAGAACAGAACAGAAAGTACAAGAACTTGAAGCTCATTCTTCATTTGTTTCTTGCAGTTTTTAAGTGAGAAGCTTAGCCGTGTTTTCATTTTCGTTCTAAGAAGTGCATTGCATTTTTTTTCATCGTACAGAATGCCTTAACTAAGTGACAGTTTGCACTCAGTGTTACATGATTTATGCTTGCTTTATAGCGCAAGCATCCCACTAGAAAAATGGAGTTTTCTGTCCTGTACAGTCTCGCGTACCGTTTGCGCACGCACAGGTGCCACCTTTCAAAGTGTAAGACATTGAAGTTATATAATTGTGCCGCTTTTACAAGCAACTCCATTCCAAATGTTTGTGTACTCTTTATTTAGTCAGTTATTCAATGAATCAAATGATGAAGTATTGCACGACTGCTCAATTATTGCAATTTTCTAATGATTCAGTAAGTGAACTAAAAGGCGAAAAATTCTCATCGTATACAAAGAAATTGCCTGGCTTCTCCACAACAACACTATAGATGTAGAGAAGCTTGCTTTCGAAAGCACTGGCACTCGCGATAGGGCGTTTCAATATGCGTAAACGTATGCATGAAATTGTACCAAGGCTGCTGTCCATTAAAGCAATATACCAAATCTATGCATCTCATTGGACTAAGACTACGAACACCAAGGTGGTTCAGCATATTAACCTAAATTACTAAGACAGCAGATAACAAGCGCTAATCTGTGATCATTTTAACATGTGCTCAAATATCGTATAATTTTTTTCTCTGCCTGTATTAAAAGCTAAACAAAGCTATTTACGCACGCTTAAATGTCCTATAAAATGCTATAGCTGATTCTGGAATCAACGTGCCAAATCTATTCTATTTTCTCCTCCCTCATCTGCCTTTGCACAATCTCCTAACCAAGAGTAGCTGATTTGACAAATAACGCAGTTGACCTCCCTCTTTTTCCTACTGTTGTTTTTCTATCTCCCCTGAGCAATACTGATGCATCGGCCAATACATGTCGGTGCTAGTCGGCATTGCCCGTGCCATCCACGTTAGATGTTGACTAGCACCACCATCCTCCTGTAAACGACGCGTATCTTCGCAACAGAATTATAGAGCTACACTACCGGAATCTTTCTTTTCTGGACTCTCTGGACAAACTCGTGCGACCTGGTCTCTGGTCAAACTTCTGGCTGATAATGGCTAATCATATTCTCTCATATATCTGTATACATACTACTCAAGCTGTTAGTTATCTTGACGCGCTGCCCACTAATATACGTAGTTTGCGCATCCGTCTTCTTGCGGCCACCGGTAATGCCACCGGCAGTAAGGCCTTCTATTCTCGTCCTGGAACCTAACCAGCCGTTTACAGCTGCGAGAGACAAATGGCAGCGAGCGCGCCCTTCGCGAACGGAGAAATGCTCTTAGAGAAATGCTCTTAGAACATTCCCATCGCAAGCACAAATTAACGCGTGCGGTACGCGACTGAACCAAACGTAGTCTCACCAACTCCAAATAAGTGGAGAGTGTGTTTGAGAAAGAAAGAGCGCAAAGAGGGATGATGCACGCAGTGTTAATCGGTCTTCGGTGCCAGCGGAACGTGTCTCACACCCACGCGCCCCTCGTAACGGTGAGCGAGACAGAGTGAATCTACGTAGAGGACAGAGTACAGCGGGAAGTAGTTGAAACCACATGCCCACGACCGCGCGCCACTTGAACCGAGTTCTAGGCAAATTCAGCGAACGAGCGTAGAACGTGTGTTCCGGTAGTTGGTAACTTGTTCGAGGTGAAGCGTGGATTTCCAGAGAAGGCAAGCGGGTTAGGGGGAGACAGAAGGTTAGGTGGGCAGATGAGATTAAGAAGTTTGCGGGTATAAATTGGCAGCAGCAAGCACAGGGCCGGGTTAACTGCGGAACATGAGAAAGGCCTTTCTCCTGCAGTGGACGTAGTCAGGCTCATGATGATGATGATGATGATGATGATGAAGATTATGATTTGCGAGGGCTCGCGTATCCACAGTGAGGACATGTAACACATAAAACAAGCTCTATATCGCGTTAAAAAACGAGACGTGATTTAACACGCTTCGGAGAGGTGTGGGGTTATATCACTGCGTAAAGCAGATCTCGGGTTATATCTATGCGTTACCAGGTTATGGCAATGCGCAAAGCAGTCAAAAGTGCGGAGACAAAGCCTGGCACAAGCGTTTCAATTGGCTACTACACGGCTGTATATTGCCACCTGATATGCTTGGGTGAGATCCGGGAGTGGAAGAAAACAAAGACGATCTGTCTGAGCTGCTGCTTGGCTAGTCGACTCAACGAACCCAATAAACCGAGTTTGTCTTAGGAAACGTGACAAGACTGGTGGAGGTGCGGGGTACAACGTCTCACGATCCACCCGATGCCCAAGACCCCGTCCAGCAGCCGGAACACAAGCCCTGCACCCTTGGACACTCCTGTTCACAGAGTAAGCCGCCGCCAACGAGGCCTACCACCTGAGACACCAACCACTGACGCAGCGACTATGACTTCGACACAAGATCCCGTGCAAGCTCCGACACCTTCCACGCCGATCTACTGCACCGTCCAGAACCCGCTCATGCCTAGCCCTTTTCATGGAGAGCAGCATGAAGATGTTGACGACTGGCTGAGTGAGTTCGAACGCGTCGCAGCGATAAATTACTGGGATGATGCCGCGAAGCTCCGGAACGTGTACACTTGCCTGAAGGACGGTGCCAAGACGTGGTTTTTGAACAGGGATGATGTTCTGACATCTTGGCGCGAGTTCAAGCGTCGCCTTCTGGAGACCTACAGGAGTCCCGACCACCGCGAACGAGCGGAGCGTGCACTACAATCACGCATCCAGATGCCAAACGAGACCGTCTCGATGTACGTTGAGGACATGACACGGCTTTTCAAGCGAGCGGATCCTGCTATGGCAGAGGAAAAAAAGTTGCGCCACCTCATGCGTGGTGTGAAGGAACAATTTTTTGCTGGTTTGGTGCGTAGTCCCCCTAAGAGTGTTGCTGAGTTCCTTACTGAAGCGGCAACAATGGAGCAAGTACTGCACCAACGGTCTGCCCTGTTTGACCGTCAAGTGAATGCTGCCTCAACCCCCGAAATTTTCGCCACCCCTGGGAGCAAGAGCCCCGAATGGATTCGCGAGATCATCCGATCTGTCGTCCGGGAAGAAATGGAAAAGATGTACGGGACAAGACCGATCGATGTTGGTTCTATCACCAGTGTCATCCGTGACGAGGTCCAGCAGGTGTTGCACGCCCATCGTTTTCCGCTGATGTCGGTTGATCCGGAAACGGCTCCTGTGTCTACTGACAGTCGCCGTCATACGTACGCGGAAGCTTTGCGATCTGCCACGCCTCGTTCTGGTCAAGGAGTCCCGACCCAGCCAGTGCCGCACGTCCCGATCCAGACAGTGCCGCACGTCCCGATCCAGACAGTGCCGCACGTTCCGCTTCAGACAGTTCCATACGTCCCGATCCAGACAATGATGCCGTCAGTCGCGATTCAGTCGGCGCACGCTGGTTTGGACATCGATGGTCGCCGTGCACCGACGCGCAAGTCTGATATCTGGCGTACGCCGGACAGACGACCCCTCTGCTATCATTGCGGTGAGGCTGGTCACATTTACCGCGAATGCCCATACCGGCAACTTGGCCTGCGTGGATTTTCCGTCAATTAACCTCGTCCCCAAATTGGTCAAAGGCCGAGGGACATCGAAGAATATCTCGCGCAACAGCGTGCACCCTTTACACGACGTCAATCACGGTCACCATCTTCGAGGAGACCCGCAGCCACTGGGTCACGTTTCGATGTGACGGCACGGGAACGTTCTCCAAGCCCCCGTCGGGAAAACTGAAGGCAGCGGCCTTCGGGGGCAAGGTCGCTGGGACTCAAAGTGCGGAAGACCTCCCATCGACGCTTGCGCGCAACACGGAAGACATTCAACCAGAGAATAATCGCAGTACCGAAGGAACGCCGAAATCCACATCTGAACCAAGTGACCGCGTGTCACTTGACATACCTGTGCTGATTGACGGTTTTCAGGTCAATGCATTTCATTTATTCCATTTATTCCACCTTAAAGGCCCGGAGGCATTACATAAGGGGGGGCGGCGTACAAGGTATGTCGAACAACTCAACAAAACTCGAAGGGTTCTAAAACGTAAACATTCAAAGAACAATGAAAAAAAAAAAAGAAAAAGGTACAATATGCAAAGTAAAACGCCAATATTACCAAATGCAAATAAAAAAGTAATGGTACAAAGGTAAGCTTCCAGAGAAAAGTGACGACAGTTTATACATTAGTTTAAAAAAAGTATTTAAACATTGGCAGGGAAAACAGCACATTCAGTTAGATTGCGACATGTGACATTTTAGCTTACTGCGGAAAATTTGGCGGTTATTACACGTGACTATATTATCAGGTAGTTTATTCCACAGTGTTATCCCATTGGGAAAGAAGGAAGTAATCATTGCAGAAGTGTGTCCATTTATTGGTGCGATAGGGTGACTGTGGTTTATGCGGGATGAAGTTCTGTGTGATGGTTGAAGGAGGACGTGCCGTGATTGAGGGTGATAATAGAAAGCATGCATCAGACACAATCGAGAAATGATACGACGAGATTCGAGGGACGGCAGTTTCAATGATTCTTTTAGTGCAGTAACGCTGATATCGTTAGAGTATTGGGAGTAAATAAAACGGGCAGCGCGGTTCTGAATCCTTTCTAAATCGTTAGTTAGATATGTTTGTGAGGGTTGCCAAATTGAGCAAGCATATTCTAGTTTCGGTCGGACGTACGTTTCATAAGCTAATTTTTTAATGTCTGGTGAGGCTAATTTTAGGTTGCGGCGCAGGTATCCGAGAGTGCGTGAAGCTTCTGAACAGATTATTTGAATATGGGTTGACCAGGATAGCGACGATGACAGATGCACTCCTAGGTATTTGTATGATAGGGTAGGGCTAATGGGAACAGACTTTATGCTATAGGTAAATTTTTCTGGGCTCTTTTTGCGGGTGAATGACATAATTTTACACTTAGTTAGGTTTAACGGCATTAGTGACTTATCACACCAAGTTACAATTAAATTTAAATCATGTTGAAGTTTAATGCTGTCGTCTGGTGTACAGATTGGAGAGTATAAAACGCAGTCATCGGCAAAAAGTCTTAATTTGGTTAACACATTGGTGGGTAAGTCATTTATGTATATTAGAAAAAGGAGCGGGGAGAGACAGGCACCTTGGGGGACGCCGGACGTTACGTCGGAAAGAGGTGAGTCGTGGTCATTAGCGCTGGTGAACTGCTTACGGTTTTTTAGAAAATTTTCTATCCAGAAAATTATGTTGGGAGGGATTCCAAGGTTGCATAGTTTAGAGAGTAAGAGGTTATGAGGAACACGGTCGAATGCTTTAGAGAAATCTAAAAATATGGCGTCAGTTTGAAGATTTTCATCCATGAAGTGAAGAATATCATGTGTGAATTCGGCCAGTTGTGTTTCGCATGATAGTTGTTTCCGGAAACCATGTTGGTGATCGAAGAAAAATTTGATGGATTCCAGATATGTCATTAGGTTTGAAGCTATAATATGTTCGAGCATTTTAGATGGGATGCTGGATAAGGAAATAGGTCGGTAGTTAGCTGGGATTGCGCGGTTGCCTGATTTAATGAACGAATAGTCTGCCCCAGTGTCTATCACTGCCCCAGTGATAGACACTGGGGCAGACTATTCGATTATCAGCGGGAGGCTAGCCAAAAATCTCAGGAAAGTGATTACGCCGTGGAATGAAACGCGAATTCGAACTGCTGGAGGACACGTTGTAACACCACTGGGTCGCTGTACGGCAAGAGTTAAAATTCATGCGTCAACGTTTGTGCTCAGCTGCCTCGTTCTGCGCGACTGTTCACGTCAGCTGATTATCGGCATGGACTTCCTTCGGGAATACGGTGCCATCATAAATCTCCGTGAACGCATCGTGACCTTCTCGACTCAAGGCGCAACAAATCGAGACGCTGATAACTGCCGTAGACCTGCGCTGCGTGTTGCTGATCACAGTGTGACGCTGCCGCCCCGAGCGACTGTTCCCATCGAAGTCATTTGTGAAGACCTCCGGGACGGTGACGTGGTGGCTGAAAGCAACCTATCACTTCTGCTACTCCAAGGTGTATGTGCTGCCCGAAGTGTTGTGCGTGTCCGTAACGGACACTCACAAATACTAGTTACGAACTTCAACTACGAGCACCGGCATCTTTTCCGCGGAACCACCGTAGCCTATGGAGACCCTGTTGTCGACGTCACGGAGTG
The DNA here is from genome assembly GCF_013339725.1 of Rhipicephalus microplus. Lineage (NCBI taxonomy): Eukaryota > Metazoa > Arthropoda > Arachnida > Ixodida > Ixodidae > Rhipicephalus > Rhipicephalus microplus. Next base: position 182,765,365 of record NC_051165.1, on the reverse strand, counting down.
CTTCGCGTCCGAGGAAACGCATGAGGATGAAGAATTCCTAGACCACATCGACATTAATTCGACGCTGTCAGACAAGAGAAAGGCTGCACTTCATGACCTTTTAAAGGAGTTTCGGTCTTGCTTCGCCTCTTCTTCCAAAGTCCATCAAACACACCTCGCCAAGCATCGAATTATTACCGACGATGACGTCCGTCCCATCCGGCAGCAGCCTTATCGCGTTTCTTCCAAAGAACGTGTGGCTATTCAGACACAAGTGAAAGATATGCTCGATGACGGGATTATTCAACCATCCAGCAGCCCTTGGTCCTCGCCAGTAGTTCTAGTGAAGAAAAAAGACGGAACGCTGCGATTTTGCATTGACTACAGGAAGCTTAATAGCGTCACGAAAAAAGACGTTTACCCGCTTCCACGGGTCGACGACTCTCTCGACAGATTACGACGCGCGAAGTATTTTTCGTCCATCGATCTAAAGAGTGGCTATTGGCAAATTGAAGTGGATGAACGAGACCGAGAAAAAACTGCGTTTGTGACTCCAGACGGACTTTACGAATTCCGTGTTCTTCCCTTCGGCCTCTGTTCTGCCCCAGCCACTTTTCAGAGGATGATGGACACAGTTCTCGCTGGCTTGAAGTGGCAAAGCTGCCTTGTCTACCTCGATGATGTGGTCATCTTTTCCGAGAGCTTCGAAGAACATCTGAAGCGTCTGAGAAAGGTTCTGGACGCCATTCGCACAGCTAAACTCACGCTGAGACCCCAAAAATGCCATTTCTGCTACGAAGAGCTGAAATTTCTGGGGCATGTCATTAGTGCGGATGGAGTGCGACCTGATCCAGACAAAACTGCTGCTGTCGCCGCCTTCCCTGTTCCATCAGATAAAAGAGCAGCACGCCGTTTTCTCGGCTTGTGCGCGTATTATCGCCGATTTATCGCCAACTTCTCGAAGATAGCTGAACCTCTTACGCGACTCACTCGGGATGACGTGCCTTTTACTTGGAGCGCAGAACAAGATGCAGCGTTCACAGAGCTACGGCGGAGAATGCAAACAGCCCCTGTTCTTGCCCATTTTGATGAGGACGCTGCTACAGAAATTCATACAGATGCCAGCAACGTCGGACTTGGCGCTGTCCTTGTACAACGACACGGTGGCGTTGAACATGTAATAGCTTACGCCAGTCGTACTCTTTCTCGAGCCGAGACCAACTATTCTACATCGGAAAAAAGAATGTCTCGCAGTCGTGTGGGCGACGACCAAGTTTAGGCCTTACCTCTACGGTCGTCCCTTCAAAGTGGTGAGTGACCACCACTCGCTCTGCTGGCTGGCAAATCTCAGAGATCCATCCGGCCGTCTCGCTCGGTGGAGTTTGCGTTTGCAGGAGTTCGATATTACGATTGTGTACAGGTCAGGGCGCAAACATGAAGATGCCGACGCGCTTTCTCGAGCGCCTGTGGGGCACGCTGTCAGGGGCTCCGAGGATGAAGATGCCTTTCTCGGAGCAGTCAGCGATTCCGAATTCATGTCAAAACAGCGGGCAGACGACGAATTACGCCCAGCTATTGATTCCCTGGAAGGCCGGAACTCTCAGGTCCCTCGACACATTGCTCGCGAACTGTCCTCTTTTTGTCTAAGAAGAGTCATTCTTTACAAGAAAAATGCCCGTGGTAGCGACAAAGCCTTCCTACTCGTTGTTCCTACCGAAATGTGGGACGAGATCCTCCTTGCGTGCCACGACGAGCCCACGTCAGGACATTTGGGCTATTCGCGAACTCTCGCCAGAGTACGCCAACAGTATTACTGGCCGCGACTATCAACAAGTGTACATCGATATGTGAAAGGCTGCCGTGAGTGCCAGCGTCGCAAGACTCCGCCTGTGAGACCCGCAGGCCTGTTCCAGCCGATCGCACCACCACAGACACCGTTTGACCTCGTGGGAATGGACCTTCTTGGACCCTTCCCTTTGTCGTCCTCTGGGAACAAATGGATTATAGTTGCGACAGATTATCTCACTCGGTATGCTGAAACAAAAGCGTTACCCCGTGGCACATCCTCTGAAGTCGCGCAGTTCTTCGTGCACCAAATCGTCCTACGGCATGGTGCCCCGTCATGCGTGATTACGGACAGAGGGACGTCATTTACAGCACGAATGATGGAGGACATTTTAAATTGAGCTGCACAACTCATCGAAAAACGACGGCTTATCACCCGCAATCGAATGGACTGACAGAGAGGCTTAACAAGACCATAGCGGACATGCTGTCAATGTACGTTGAAGTACAACACAAAACCTGGGATGAAATTCTTCCGTACATCACGTTTGCATACAATACGGCAACGCAAGAAACAACGCGATTTCCGCCTTTCCGACTCGTTTACGGACGCAACGTGCGAACCATGCTCGATGCTATGCTTCCGTGTGACCAAAGCAATGAAATCGCTCCAGACGCTGAGGAATACACTCAATACGCCGAAGAAGCTCGTCAGCTAGCTCGCATAAACACCAGTCGCCAACAAGATGAAGACGCACGACGTTACAACCTCCGCCATCGAAACGTCACCTACCACCCTGGGGACCGAGTGTGGGTATGGACCCCTGTCCGGCGACCAGGCTTATCCGTTCTTAGATTAGACGTTCTTAGACGTGTCACCGATCTTACCTACGAGGTATTTCCGGACGGCGCAGCGTCTTCTCGTCGACAGCTTCGGCCCGAAACCGTGCATGTCGTTAGGCTGAAGCCGTACTTCACACAGTAGCCCTTGTGGTTCACGTGTTGCGACAAGCCGTGACATTGTGCTGCTGCTGCTGCTGTTCGTGTTCTCCTGTGTTTTTATGCCTTTTGTTTTTGCGCTTGGCGCAAGCATTGGCGAAATTTCCTCATTTGCGCTGCGAGTACTGGCACTCTCCCTCCTTTGGTTCTCTGTATCTGCGTGTGTATGCCTTCATTTTTTTTTTCGTTACGAGCATCGAGTCGATGCTTTCAAAGGGGGAACTAATGCCACCTGATATGCTTGGGTGAGATCCGGGAGTGGAAGAAGACAAAGACAATCTGTCTGAGCTGCTGCTTGGCTAGTCGACTCAACGAACCCAATAAACCGAGTTTGTCTTAAGAAACGTGACAATATATATATATATATATATATATATATATATATATATATATATATATATATATATATATATATATATATATATATATATATATATATATATATATATATATATATATATATATATATCTGTATGTGTTCATTTTCTTTTAATGTGGCATCACAGCATGTCATGTCATGAAATAAAACGTTCCTTTCATTATCAGCTGCTTTGGCTTAAATCACACATGCCGACGTGTCATTCGCGTAGGGTGGAAGGCGCATCGTTCTTTGAAGAATCGAGATCTTTTCACTGTACGACACAGAGAAGCCGGTCTTTTCTCGCAAAATGACTCTAAAGTTTTGAGATTTTCACAGCGCCATTGTTATATTGCGCACAGGCAGGAGCAGGAAGTGCACCGCCGCGGTGGTCTAGTGGCTAAGGTACTCGGCTGCGGAATCGAACCCGCGACCCGCAGGTCGCGGGTTCGATTCCCGGCTGCGGCGGCAGCATTTCCGATGGAGGCGGAATTGTTGTAGGCCCGTGTACTGAGATTTGGGTGCACGTTAAAGAACCCCAGGTGGTCAAAATTTCCGGAGCCCTCCACTACGGCGTCTCTCATTATCAAATGGTGGTTTTGGGATGTTAAACCCCACAAATCAATCAATCAGGAGCAGGAAGTGAGCGCTGTTAACTTCGTGTTTCTCGTCACATTTCCAAGAGCGTACTCTCACTAATGATCCCAGTCTGCGACGATAACAACTGATGTCTAATCGTCCCGATCGTCGCCAGCACTCGCATGTTATCTCTAGTAGCACCTTCTCGACTGGGCCTCCATCCATTGACCGTTCCGGGTAGGTAATCGTTACCCGCAGCTTAGCCGTCAGCGTTAACGCCGCATAAAGCTTCAACATGATCACCCTTCCAAAAGTCTCATAATTCCCAGTGCAAATATCTGTCGCGCCCTGCTTGTCTGAGCAGCGACACATACCACGAAAATTAACGCTCCATGTCGTTGCCCACAGTTCACGTGGTGGCGTAACGACATATGCAGTTGCGACGTCATCATCGTTTCATCCGCCTCACGTACCCGGCGCAAAACATCGGTCATTCACCTTCCCTTAATTGGCTTTCGGGGCGACGGGGTTGGCCCAAACACCGAAAATGTTGTTGCGTGCTAAAGAAACTCCCTTTTTCCCAAAGTAGTCGCAGAGGAGGCAAACGTCATTAGCACAAGCTAACGTCATGGTTCCGAGATGTGGTCGGGTGTCCATAAGCGTACAAAGGAGGGGAAGGAGGGGAAGCAAGGTATTGGATGGGGCGTTTTTCCTAATTATAGGTGGGGGAATCCAAACTTTCCCCACGCCTTTACTTAGTAGGAGCTATCCGGTTGTTGCTGGACGTCAAGGATTACGGCCATGCGGGCTTTTTGAAGAAAATGGGTGCCGAGAAACCTTCATGTTACTTTCCAAGAACTGCTTACGCCCAACCTTTCACGCTGGGACGCCGTGGACCAAAGGCAGTCTGCTGCGAAAACCGCGTCACCGCTTTATTTGCATTTAGGAATTCGCAGCTGTTTTTTTTTAGTTATTTCACTGTGAACCAACCGAAAAAAAAGGAACCTTCCGCCCCCTCCCACCCCCACTGTTGCTTCGAAGATATTTTCCGTAAAATTCATCTAACATTGGCACCCTGAATAAAGCGGGTGAAATAGCAAGATTACGAATTGACAAACCCAGACAAACTATAAAAGCCGCAGTTACCATAACGTACAAGGTATGAAATGAGTTCGCGAACAGCGTCAACAACAGCCAGTCGCGCAAGGATGCACGCTCCAAGGCACCACAATTAACGATTTTCGAGCGTTCATTGCTAAACCATTTTCACAACCCGATCGGCCACGCGCGTGGGGCCCGCATCATTGAGGGACTTACAAAGCACCGCCACCATCGTTCCATCAGAGTATGCGTGAGCAAACGTTCTTTAGGGGTTTTCTTAGAACTTGTTGCCTTCGCGGCTGACAACGGCGAATCCATCATACGGCCGCTCAAGCCCACCCCCACAAAGCACTTAACGTTCACTTTATGACCAGTCCGTCGTTTCTCCCGTCTGAATGCCCTTGGTTCAGCCAGAGCCAAATGAGGCTGTATATTGTTTCAGGCTATCCGACCCACATTAATCTCTCGTCATTGTTGCTTCAATTAAGTGCTTCGTTTTCTCCAATAACGAAGTTTTACATGGGTTTTCTCTAGTTTAGCAAAGGGTGCGACAACTCCCACCTGCAGCTGGGAATCGTGCCTCTGTCATGGAAAAGAGCTCGAGCACGCACACTCAGAAAGCGCGAGCAGTTAGGGCCAGCGCGATCATTTCTATATAGACAGGTAGACACGTTCAAATATAATAAGGGGCAAGGAAGGCTGAGGCCATACGTCCTCCCCTCTAGTGGCACCACCCTTGCTGCTATATACTTCTCAAAATATTGGTTTTGAAGACACTCTTTTTCTCATCTACTGCTTTCATTTCAAGCCGCGAACATCTTCCGCCAAGCGCTCACCTGTCTTTATAAACTGCTAATCACTGACCTTCGCCAAACAGGTCTCACAGCACATCTCGAGAAGGAGCACCAGGTCATCGTAAGTCAGCTTGGGGCAGTCGTTCTAGAAGTTCTCGCAGTAAACCTGAGCCATGACCTCCTTCTTTTTTGTTTTGGTGCACCTGAGAAAACTAAAATACAAAAAAGGCAGGAGGTGCAACGGCGGATCTTTGAGTCATTGCAAGCAATTATAAAATAGCCATGTGGAAACACCGGCCTCGTATTCAATAGAATGAGCCTGTACACTCAGCCTGCTTGCTGGTCGTCCTGTTGGACGTTGTTAGCCAAGATGGCATTACTGAATTTTCTATCTGAAAACATACTGACCTTCAAGCCTGCATCTCGACAAATCTCTCGAGCTGTATAAGTCTATACTTGACTAAGAAGACGCATCATATCGGCAGTCAAAAGCATCAATCGGAGGCCTGCTGTGCTACGTGCAAAAGGATTCCGGAAGAGGTGACTAAGTGTAACCCTAAACGAAAGTTCTTAATACGTGACCGCCAAAGGTTTCTTGAACTGCAACAGAATCAATCTCTCAGTTGATTGATTGATTGATTGATTGATTAACTCACTGACTGATTGATTGATTGATAATCACATAGCCACCCTAGGGCTACACAAGCTATCACAAAAGGGGCTTCGGTTTACTATTAACGACCTACAGTCCGTAACATTCAATCATGTCAAGAAACGTTCGAAACTTCTACCTCACCTGGATGAGCTCAAACAAAGGTTATTCGGTGGACTTAGTTCTTAAGCCCTAAATACATTTAACAAGCTGCACTTTCTCGTGGTTGGCACTGGCTACAATGAATTAAGCTTTTCACTTCTTCCTTAGTATTTGTTTCGTTTGTTTGTTTGTTTGTTTCGCAACGAGCCTTTGTGTAAGCGCTTTGCGAACGAAATCACGTCATATCAAAAATATCGTACTGTTTTTTTTTTTTGTTTTTTAACACGGATATCTAGCTAAAAAGATGCAGAGGACCCAATAAGCAACAAATAAGCAACAATCAATATAACGTGTACAACCTTTCACGTGCAACCTCGTTGCTACATGGCAAGCTGGCCCCGTCACACAACATGCAGCATTGAGATGTTAGTACCAGTAAAAGATATTCGCCTTGACACCTATCTCCCGATTCAGCACTTCACACCCAATGACAGTGCATATCCAAGTTCAAGTCCAAAAATGAGAAAGTAATTAAGAATCATGCAGTAGGATGTTCATTCTAAATTCATTGCCGCATTGATGTCACTATTACTTTCCACTCCACTACTCGGCTGCTAAACGCTCTCTTGAAGCAGGCAGCTCACCTCGTACAAAAAAAGGGGGAAAAAAGAAAGAAAAAGAAAAGAAAACACTATGCATGCAAGCGTTAGTCCGTGGACGTATTTGTTATACGGTACAATGCGACGGCTCCGAGGGTAAAGGAAACGGCGGAAGTAGGTGTGATGAATAGCGTCGGCTCACTACTATGGACCAAGCCACACGCTTGCATATATGCGAGGCCATCTGAATAGCTCTATGTTTGTGTGTCTGAGCGAATGGCGAGCCCTGGGTGTTTTGTGAAGCCCTCTGGGGGTGCGAAGAGGCACTTAATCAGCGCACACGACACGCCGTTAGGCTCGTCTCAGGAAGACCCCCCGAGACGCGTCTCCATTAATCACGGACGTAAACGCCAATCTTCTGGCAGGGACCGAATTCGCCGTGCCTTTACGGTTTGTCGCTTCGCACATTTTCCGTAGCGTTCCCGAGGCCTTCTTACGAGTCGTCCCAATCCGTCTTCGGCAGTGGAGTTCTTCGGCATTGAGTCACAATAGAATGGTGAAAGGGTTAATAAACTTCAGCCCTTGCGTTTTATCGATTCCCTTCCCAGGAACAACGACATCAGAAGAGAAAAGAAATCTGGAGAACTTCAGAGAGAATTCCACCATTTGAGAACCCGTCACTGAAGGCAGACATTTTGTTAAGTTATAACTCTTGTTAAGAGCTACGCAAGGAGCAAGAGTGTTAAAAAAAATGCACCATCCTAAAAATTGAGAAGGTATTGCATTTTTTTGACGCTGAATGACCAGTAAAGCTGTCTGGCATGAGACACAGGGGTGACACAGAATTTCCAATCATTTGAAAATAATTTGCAAATGTCTGTCCAGAAAGTCCCTTTTGATTTTAGCGTATGCTCTTATTAAGGTTTCCAAATTGAGCAGCGTGTGTCTTCTTTCCGTGACTTGCGTCGTATGTTCTGGTACGCTGCATGCGCTTTGAGTTTCATGCCCGATCCCAACTGCACGATTTCCACCCGTGCTTTCACTTCTCTTTTAGTTTACCAGTGGTGAGTGATGGCTGATTCTCAGTATTTGTTAGAGTAAGTGAGTGAGTGAGTGAGTGAGTGAGTGGACGAACAGTACGCTTCTTGGATGAGCTGTGCATTTGTTCCATAAAGGTGACGTTAGGCAAACGTTGCATTCTTGTTAGGGGCGAAGCTCCTTAAGTGGCACCTGTTCGTCCCTCGCTGTCGTAGTTGTAGTCGTAGAGTGTAACCAGTATTACATTTTGACCTCCAATGTGGTGCCGGTGAGAGATTTTTTTGTGCGTTGTTGAACAATAAAAGATAATGCTCAATGTACATGCTAATGGCTGCTAAGGGGGAATGAGAAACAGGAGAATTCGGCTTTTAGTTAACGCGTACGCTGCGAATTTGTTATTGTTCAACAACGCACAGCAGACAAGAAAGGGTTGCTACGTTATACTCGCTGGGCGTAACCCCCTAGGTTTTAGAAAGGTTTAGCGAACATTGGGCCGCAGTGCTATGAATACAGTGAACTAGTATATACCCAGAACTCGTGGTGGTTAAAGGTGGGAAGTAGACACGAAGCGCAAGCCGTAAAAAAGTGTGCGTGTGCCTCCTCTCGTTCAGTCCTTGGAATGTCCGCTGGATGGCGGGGCTACTATATGACGAATATATGATGAAAAGATGCGAGGTGGTGGTGCTTGCAGTGTTGAATAGATGTACGAACGGACACACAGACAGATGCATGGACGGACGCGCGGATGGCTGCACGAACGGATGGCTGCACGGGTGGCTGCACCGACGGATGAACGCTTGGATGGACGCACGAGTGGATGCTTGGACGAAAGCAGGGACGGACGCACAGATGAACGTGCGGACGCACGAACAGACGCACGCACGGAAGGCGGATGGACGCACGGGCGGCCACACAGACGCACGCATGGATGGACGGAAGCAAGAAGCGAATGGATGGATGGATGCTTCGCCCCACTATCTATAATTCACTCCGTGGATATGCTGCCATTTTTTTTTGTTTTCATTCCTTGCATGACGAGGCACGACGGCTGGTTAACCTTCGGAATGTACAACCTATTTGTCGTTTTTTCTGTCCTTTCTTTCTTTTTGTACAGTGAACCCCAAAAGTCAATAGTGACACGCCCCCCACCTCACTCCCCCATCTCTTTCCGTTCCTCCGAATGAATTCTTTCATGGTAAAAAGTTATGCGTTTACTTGGAGAATATCTACGATATAAAACAAAAGGATGAATACCGAGTCATCAATGGCGCTGGAGCGTGGAGGACGGGCAGTCCCAATTGGTTGACGCGCTAGGAATCTTGATGGCCGCCTCGAGAGCTTGCCGAAAAGCGAGGTGATATCAGCGTATACACTCGTCACGCGAGTGAGCGAGACGAGTGTGCTCGCCACGACCTCAGAAACGCATGATTCCGTCCTTGGCATTCTGGGAGTCTCGTAGTACACACACACACACACACACACGCACGCACACACACACACACACACACACACACACACACACACACCACGCACACACACACACACACACCACACACACGCACACACACACACACACCAAACACACACACACACCAAACACACACACACACGCAACGCACGCACGCACACACACACGCACAACACACACAAACGCACGCACGCACACACACACAACGCACAAACACACACACGCACGCACACACACATACAGACCCACATACACGCACGCACGCACGCACACACACACACACACGCACGCACACACACACACAAACGCACGCACGCACACACACACACAAACACACAAACACACACACACGCACGCACACACACATACAGACCCACATACACGCACGCACGCACGCACACACACACACGTGCGCGCAAGCACGCACGCACGCCCCCCCCCACGCACACACACGCACGCACACACACAGACACACACACGCGCGCACACACACACCACGCACACACGCACGCCCACAGACACACACACACACGAACACACAGACACACACGCACGCACACACACACATACAAACCCACACACACGCACGCACGCACACACACGCGCGCAGGCACGCATACCCACAGACACACACACGCACACAGACACCCACACAAACACACACACGCGCGCGCGCATGCGCACGCACGCACGCACACATACACAGACACGCACGCACACACACACATACACACACACGCGCACGCCCACACGCACACAGACACACAAACACGCACACTGACTCACACACACGCACAAACACACGCACAGACGCACGCACAGACACATCCACAGACTCACACACACGCGCGCGCACACATACACAGACACGTACGCACACACACATACGCGTACACACACACGCACGCACACACACACACACACACACGCGCGCGCGCGCGCGCAAACACGCACGCACACACACACACACACGCACACAGACACACACGCACGCACACAGACACACACACACGCACACAGACACACACGCACGCACACAGACACACACACACGCACACAGACAGACACACATACGAACACGCATGTTACTTAACTGCGCCCGCTATTACGGTGTTCTCTACTTGGTGTCAGCTTCCACGTTTTCTTCCACGTTTGCAATATTGGTGAAAAGTGTTCCCTAATGTGAGCTTGCTAGACAAAACTGGTGAATGCAAAGAGGTAAAAGAAGCAAGTATATAGGAAAAAGATGTGTGCACTAAGAAACTGAACTAGGCACTATATAGCATGAGAGGTGCGACACCATAGCATGCCGTGAAAGGCGTCGCTCCTCGCATATTGGATCCTCTCGTTGTCTAAGAGAGAAACGTGTGGCAGCGAACGAGAACGGGGGCAGTATATGTATAGAGTGACACTATATTACCACGTACATAGTTGTGTCAGGCTGCGTGCTATAGCGACGACAATGAAAATTGCCGATTCGCTCGAGAGACACAGCACAAGCGCGTGAAGATGACGATGATCTTGACGGCCCTCCTTTTAGAGCATCTCTACGAGTACGACAGTAAACCGTGTTTTTGAATAAAACCATCTATATTTTACAACCCGCGACAATATATACGGGCACACATTCCAGAACAGCGGAGATGAAGATATCGTAATGGTTAATATTTGCGACATGTACGAAGCAGTGACCCGAAAAATTTGCACCGTTAGCCTAAATCTTGCGCTTCCCTATACCTGCATCCTCATCAGGGAAGCCTGCGATGTAGCTTCTCATTTTCATAACAGCTGCTGGCAATGCGCTGTCCAAACACTACATAACGCAACTTCGCGTGTATAAGCTATGGAGTGGAAAAAGGATTGACCATAGCTTAAGAAGAGCAAATTCAAACACCACTTTCTCTGCTCAGTCTACCTTTCGGGTTTCGAAGTTCTACATTGCTGTGCCACGCAGACCCGCTGCCGGCATTTCCGGGGGCAGCAAGTGTTTGTCCTGTGACCTGTCGGACGACTTCTCCTATTCCTACTTTCCCGTCTAGCGTTCTTTTTACTTTTATTTTTTTCCTTGCCCTGCGCTCTTTCCTCTAGCCATGCCAAGTTCTTACTCCCATTAGAACAAGCAGCCGAGGCTCTAGCCTGCTATGGTGCGGAAGCTCAGCAATGTATAGACGGAAGACCCTGGGAAACAACAGCCCCTGCCTAAACGACACCATCAAAAGAAGAAAAAAAACAAAAGAAGAGCATCACCTTCTCGCTAAGCATAGTGCAAGCAAAAATCCGAATACAAATCATGACGGTAAAAGTAAACGCCGAGTTCGAAGGAGAAGTTTTCTGGGTTTACACGGAGGAGCGTGATTCTTCCAATTGACCTCTCGAGTTTACCGCCTGCCTTTTACATACGGCCACCTTGCATGTTGCGCAGGAAAGGACATCGGTTATGCCTTAAAGTAAAGCCGCTAGGAAGAGCCGGAGCAAGCTCAGAGCACGCTTTCTGGCGCAGGCTCGCGTGCACATAGCGTCTTGGCACGTGTACAGACATATATGTGTATGTACAGGGACCTCCTACACGTTGGTTTTGATGGCATTTCGAGCTTGGTGGTGATGTGATCATCCTGCGCACTAACTTCTTGTTCGGCTGATGCCACCAGACCAGCAGCGTCCAGGTGGACATCTTGGCCAAGACCGCTGGGAGGAAATGTTCCTGTTATGGCGTGAGGGCCTGAAGGTGAAAGTGGGTGATGCACGAAAATTTGTTGAGACAAACTGTCGTCACACGGGTCACAATCACTGTTCTAAACATACAATCACTGTTGACCAACCGTTAATAACATCTCGTTCGTCCACCGATGTGCCTGAATAGCAACGGTGGGCAAGAAGAGCAATAGCCCGCTTATTTTCTACACTTCTCTTCTATCATTTCGAAAAAATATATTCAAATAAATGTTCTTTTGAGCTACACAAAAACTACACGAAGTTGCCTTAAATATTACGCAAGTTCTTTTTATCTGAAAAACTCATAAGAGACGGGAAAACATCCTTTCAGTTTCAACGTTACGAGCTGGTAAATGAGGTGATAGGAAGTTCTTTTGGGGCAAGACGCTTATTATTTTGAAACCGTCTATGGGGGAAGATTTTGGGTTAAAAGGCTGCCTTGCTTTTGCTTGCTTTTGTGTTGCATCTCTTTTAAAAAAACCTTAGCGTTTACTCGGCATCAGGGCCAGATCAAATCTCAAACTTCATTTTAAAGAACTGTGCCCTTTCAATAAGCCCCTTTCTTACAGCTGTGTTCAGAAATTCTTTATCGCAGGGTGCATTACCTGATGACTGGAAACGAGCAAATGTAATTCCTATTTTCCAGGGTGGTGACAAGTCAAGTACTTTCAACTATCGGCCCATTTCGTTAACGTGTGTGTCCTGTAAGACACCTGAGCATATTATATACTCGAACTTGGCAAAGCATCTTCAGACTAACATTTTTTTCTGTCTAATACAGCAAGGTTTCCGGAAAGGGTTATCCTGCGATACGCAACTCGTAGAATTCACACATGACATCACCGCAACGTTAAATTCCGGTAGCCAAATTGATTGCATTTTTTTAGACTTTAGCAAGGCTTTAGACACTGTTACACACTCGCTCCTTTTACAGAAATTATCGTGTCTCAATATATCTGCTAACACAATGGCGTGGCTACAAGCTTATCTCTCATGCAGGAAACAATGCACCATCATCGATAGCGCGCTGTCGTCACATGGAGACGTCATTTAAGGAGTGCAACAAGGCTCCGTCCTGGGGCCGCTTCTCTTTTTGATTTATATCAATGATCTTGCTGAATGCGTGGACAGTCAAGTGAGGTTGTACGTAGATTACTGCTGCATATATCGTGAACTTAAGTGCACTCAAGATTCCGAACAATTGCAGAAAGACCTTGCCTCAGTAATAGCATGGTGCAGTACGTGGAAAATGCAGCTTAACGTGTCAAAGTGCTGTCTCAGTAGGTTTACCAAGAAAAAGTAGCCTTTTATCACAAATTACTTCATGGAAAGGATACCATTATCCATGGTAAATGAATACAAGTATCTTGGCGTTGTCATCAACAGCATACTATCGTGGAATGATCATGTTCGCATTGTATCAGTTAAAGCCCGTCACGTGCTGAACTTCCTACGCCGCAATTTCAAAACCGCCCCATCTGTTCTGAAACAAGTAGTTTACGTGTCAAATGTACGCCCGATTTTAGAATATGCTTGCACTGCCTGCGACCCGGCCGCAAAGTTAAATATTGGTGCACTGGAGCGCATTCAGAAACGGGCCGCCCGGTTTGTGACGGGTGATTACGACTTCACCAGAAGGTCTAGAGAAATTTTTAGTTCACTTGGTTGGACGTTACTCTCCTCTAGGCGTAAATATATCAGGCTATGTCTTTTCTACAACCTAATAAACGACAAAACTGGGATCGATAACGGCAAATACATCAGACCACCAACATACATCTCATCACGACGGGACAATTCTTTGGAAGTGTGTGAATATATGTGCCGAATATCAACGTATGCAAATACTTTTTTCCTGAAACTATTCACGAATGGAACGGTCTTCCAAAAAACATTGTGACCACCCCTTCCACAGCGTTTCCTTTCCTTATAAAGGAGTATGTGGTCACATAATGATATTGTATGCTGTGATTTGAGCGTTTTTTATTTGTTTTTTTTAGTGCCGTGCAATTCAACTTGTCCCCACTGATTTAAATGTACTTTGAATTTGTAAGCCCCCTACAACAATGCCCCCAGAAGGCACTGTAGGTATATGTATAAATAAAAAATAAAAGTAAACGAACATTATGGCACTCGTGCAATTTCCGAAGCTCCATTGCTTTTGTCTGCAATGAAGTCAGATTGTCAGAGACAGATGTACTGATGACCTAATAAAATTTACCCATGGCTCATTAGAAACTCATAAAATGACATGACATAACATAACGTACAATCAAACATTAAGATGTCTCTTCTGCCCAAGGTCTTAGATGGCAACTTCGCAGAGGTTGCAGATTCGTCTAAATTGGATATGCGGGCTGCTTCTTTCTGGCTCTTTCGTTGAAAAGTAGTGTAGGTTGATGAATGTCCTACACGTGTAAGTTGTGTAGGTAATGTAAGTAGGACAACGTAAAACGGCGTCAAAATTACGCTTCAAACGAAAATAAACGCAAGTTTCCATGAAGCTATTCATATTTATTCAGGCTCACGCTAGATGAGAGAATTAAAATAAAACAGAGAATAGTTTCGAATATTCGCAAATTCTGTGCATGCTGTGCTATAGGCTCCCTGTGAGACAACTTCAGCCAAAGAGATGATACGTGTACGATGACAAGTACATTGCACTTTGTCAACGTGCTTCTAGAAGTAGCAAATTTATGCACTGAATACGACTAATCTTGACTCTTGTGTGCTGACTCCACGCACTACAAAGGCTATCATGCCGACTTAACAGGAAAAAAACAAACATGGTCATTTTCGCTAAGGTAAAAACAAATAGTACACCCGCTACCATCGATGAAAGTAAAGAGAAACGTCTTTCCGTCTACTCGCACAGAGAGGGTACAAAGCTTCAGAGTGAGTGTAAACCTTTCACAAGCCATGGCGGATACAAAAGTCCGGCGGCAGCGACACGCGAGTAAAGTTACCTGCTTTCCTTCTTTGCGTCTAGCAGAAACGTTGCTACCATGGCGCTAAAAACCAATAAGGAATGCAAATGATGACTGTCGTCTTTGTCACAAGAAAAAAAAAATCTCCAGCAAACGTGCATGCATATGCAAGGTCGCAGAAGAGACTGTTTATACGGCAACAGTGCGGCCTAAGCCTAGTCGCATGTAGGCAACAAGCGATCTCCCACGAGCGTCGTTTACCATAACGACATTTTCAAGCGAGTCGTGCATCGTGATGGCGGGGAGGAAAAGCCATGAATCGGAGCCATGGTAGCGGCCACCGGGAGATAAGAACGCCCGTAGATACACAAAGAGTCCAAAGTTCAGTACGGCGAAGAGATTGCGAATCATCATCGTTACTGTTTTTCTGCCCGCACATAGCACGAAACGGTTAGCCCTAAGGCTAATTCTCAGAGCACGCAGATGAATTCTGGAAAACGGGTTATCGCATTCTGCCCTCTGCATACGATCTCTCACTTTGCATTTAGTAGCTCGACTTGACAGTGGAGGAAAAGTCATGATGGCATATGTTTCGCTTAGAACTCTTGTAAGCCCAGGGCAAAATCAACTTGATAAATCTGGCTTCCTCTGCATGTGGTGACAATGTTAGATGCGTTCATCGCTTCTAAAAGCGTTCTTCTTTAGTTAGATAAGCTGGCACTTAATGACGTCAGCTTCTAGTGCGAGTCATTTACTGAACTCTAGTCATTGAATAAGCAGTCAAGTTATTCACTTCGCGCGGAGTGTTGAAAGATCTCGCGATAAAGGAAAACCTGTAAAGGGGCTTACCTCAGATAAGTTACACTTCCCATCACTTACGGTAGTAAACAACCGCTTTTATTATACGCTCGCTTCCAAACCAAATTTCTGCTGAAGGGTACTGCTCCCTTTCTTGTAATGAAATGTTCGCAAGAGGCTGTAAGTTTGATATTCACACAGTAGTCTATATGGTAGTAAATGGGTAACTGTTCGATCACTCAATCTCGTCTGCTACGTGAGATTTCGTGACATCAAGTGTAGGTGCGGCATATGTCAAAAATAAAACAAACCTAATTTAGCACGCCGAATACGAGCCGACCAATCGTCCGTGAAAGGCGTTGCAATCATGTTAGGCCCAACGACACGGCATGTACAAGAAGTAATGGATACAATCGTTGCTATACACCAAGCTGGAAATGTGGCGCAACGTGCGGGTTTACATAATTATGCGTCTTAATTGTGTGAGTTAAACATCACCATTACCACACCTTTTCCAGCAGCGCACTTACTGCGTAAGGCGTTAGTAGTTAACGTGGTTGCTTGGGCGAGTTGGTACGACATGATTCACTTAAAAAAACAGCGCTAATAACGAGGGACAAGAGAAAGAAGGAGACAGACAGCGGCACTGACTTACAACAATATTTATTTGCTAGAACCGCACAATATATACTTGGGCAGTATCTGACAAAAAAAGAGAAAAATACAAAACAAACAAAACAGAATCCACCTAACAACCACGCAGTCATCTCCACAACGCACCATGAACAACACGTGTGCTAACGTTCCGAAGGAAATCTATTTCTTTTAGTGATAGCGCAATCGAAGGCCTGCTGACACATGCACTGCCCAGCCTTTCTATTTCTGAAGCCTCATAAATTTCACGTACCATCTGGTCCCGATGACGCCTAATGACGGTACAAAGCTAAAAATCAGAGACACAACCACAGTCTCGGCTATGAATGCCGAGATTGCCCGAAACTGTAGAGGAGACGTTGTGAGCGTGCTCTTTCAGCCACTCATTTAAACACCTGCCTGTTTGGCCGATGTACCACTTGCCGCCGGACAGGGGTAGAGAGTACACCACCCCTTCAATGCATGGAACGTACTTCTTCCGATGCTTGATTTTGCAGCCTCGCTCACCCCTCGAACCAGGATTCATGGCCCTGCACAACCTAGCCAGTTTTTCTGGGGCAGAAAAAACCAAATCTACGTCGCACCTGCTGGCCACTTTTTTGAGATTGTGGGTGACGCCGTGGATATAGGGAATAACGACGAAGTTTCGTTTCTCCCGTCCCTTATCCTTTGTACGGGTTTGAACATTATTTTCTGGGCTCGTTCTGATTTCTCGGAGTATACACTCAGCAACGGTGGTCAAAACGTACATCGGGAAACCAGCTTCTGTAAGGCGTTTAGTTTGCTGATTAAAGCTGGACTGAATTGTGTGATAGCAGGACATTCGAAGAGCGTTTATGTAGCTAATTTTAGCAATAGCGCGCTTCACCACTTTCGAATGCGCTGAACCAAAAGGGAGGATTGGCTTGTTAGCGCGTGGCTCGTATAGGCCCAACACACGTGGGAAGGACTCAATGTTAACATCAAATCTAGGAACCTGATGGCTCCTCTGTCCGGAACTTCATGTGTTATAACAAGCGGAGAAGGGCACCTACTGAAAATTTCTAAAATACTAGTCAAAGGCGAACCGTCCGACGAGGTTCCAGCTTGAAACAACAGAAAGAAATCGTCAACGTAGCGGAATACTCTCTTAACAGATGTGAATCCCAAGCAATTCTGAATGGCACGATCACGGCTGGCTAAAAATAAATCACTCAAAAAGGGCGCAAGGCATGATCCTATGCACACCCCTTTACGTTGCAAGTAAATATGATCGTCCCACTCTGCAAATGTCGACCTCAGGTAATACTCTAGCAGTTCCATACAACCTTCAACAGAATTGCCTACTGCATTCTGATAATTCACAAGCCAACTGAACTCTAGTCATTGAATAAGCAGTCAAGTTATTCACTTCGCTCGGAGTGTTGAAAGATCTCGCGATAAAGGAAAACCTGTAAAGGGGCTTACCTCAGATAAGTTGCACGTGTCATCACTTACGGTAGTAAACAACCGCTTTTATTATACGCTCGCTTCGAAACCAAATTTCTGCTGAAGGGTACCGCTCCCTTTCTTGTAACGAAATATTCGCAAGAGGCTGTAAGTTTGATATACACACAGTAGCCTATATGGTAGTAAATGGATAAGAGTTCGATCACTCAATCTCGTCTGCTACGTGAGATTTCGTGACATCGAGTGTAGGTGCGGCATATGTCAAAAATAAAACAAACCTAATTTAGCGCGCCAAATACGAGCCGACCAATCGTCCGTGAAAGGCGTTGCAATCATATTAGGCCCAACGACACGGCATGTACAAGAAGTAATGAATACAATCGTTGTTATACACCATGCTGGAAATGTGGCGCAACGTGCGGGTTCACATAATCATGCGTCTTAATTGTGTGAGTTAAACATCACCATTACCACACCTTTTCCAGCAGTGCACTTACTGCGTAAGGCGTTAGTAGTGCAATGAATGGCGCGTCGCTTTAAGAATTTCTTCAGTGAGCGCTAATAATATTGGGTAACACTGTGAATGTGTCGGCATTATGTGTGGGCTGCTCTCGATATTGCTTTGCTTAGTATCAACTTTGCGGCCAGTTGAAATAACGAAGTAACAAATGACCTGGTGTGGCTTGAATACAAATGTACACAGGCTGGGTGTTCACATCCGAATCGCTATTAAAGTCACACGGCCGCCAGGTTTTTTAAGTGGAACTAATGTGTCCTTCGAGACCACCATGAATTCTCGATTAGGCAGCACAGTCTAGCGTTGTACGGGCCGTTTCAGACTGTGGCTTGGTTTATGTTAAAGCTGTGGCAAAAAGAGCTAGTGTGCTGCGTGATTGGTAGAACTTGAACACAATGAAGCAGTAAATGACCAAGGTAACAGGCAAGACATAATCAGTGCTTAGATATACGAGAGGTGAGACACTACTCTTGAGCTGTCAGGCAGGAGTGCGAGCCTATATGAAAGACATTCCTGGTTGTTAAAGCCGGCTCCTGAGGATCACCTTGGCGGGTTAAGGCAAGTCCGTTTTAATGTATTGCATTGCTTATATTGTATCGCAAAGGTGTCACTCACGTTCAGCCGGTTTCGCGCTTAAAGGCTGTGACTTGATTTTGCCAGCACAGTCTTGAGCACACTACTTCCCCGATCTCAGCGAACAGTCATTACCTCGAAAGAAAACATGAGCAAGCAAACTTTCAAACAAAAAAAAAGAGCATTAGACCTCGAGGGGGACAGAGAAGATGCAAGGAAAGGCAGTATAGGTCAGCCAGACGCACATCCGGCTTGCTATCTCATTAGACTTCGAAGATTACTGCAAAGTTTCAAGCTTAAAGTTTAGCGTTGGAGTTATCGTCAGTAGTGGATAAGTTTAAAATGCAGCAATATTTCACATAAAAATATGTGAAAAGGAAGATATTGAGGCCATCAAGTACCTTTCGGAAGCATGCCCGAGAGGTAAACGAAAGCAAACACAATGAATAAACGAGGATATTGTTGTGAATGTTGTTGTATAAAAAGCCCCTGCTTTGCCAATCAATTCAATCGTTGTTGTTTTTTTCAACCAATGCGTAAGTATGGTCTCATAAATGTTGAGAAAGAGCTATTAAAGGTAAGACTATTTTCCCGTCTGGGTAAGTTGAGTAGACAGAGGAGCTGGCAAGTAACCAGTCGAAAGCACATTTGGTTCTTTCTTGATTTTTTTTTCATCATTCGATGCTTCTTTCTTTCTCAATGTTTACACTTTTATTATTTCTTTATATCTTCCTATATCATCCTGCCTCCTCCTTTCCCGCCTTCTAACGCACTCTTGCACACTCTCACTTCTCTTTTCCCTACCTTGCTACACTTGGCTGTAAATCTTCGTTTAAAAAAATATAACTAGAAGGTGGTCTGGAACAGCGATCGTTCAGACACCATGGGAATGATGGGTAGTACACAAATTCGCCTAGTCTTTGTACTCGAGGGTTTGAAACACACTTGTGGCTTCGTCGATGGTTGTGTTTTGGCTTTGTTTCGAATAAAAGAATTAACCGTGGTGCACATCGTAACCCTATCTGAATTGGCGAGTGTAAAGGTTTAAAGTAGCAAAATGCAACCGCTGAACATTTGCTGAATGTCGTTTTGTGACAAAGTGGCGTTCCGAGGCACGCGAAATCAAATTGAGCCGTAAGTACGAAGATTGGACAAATCCGTGCACTACCTGTGATTCCCATGCAGGCTGAAGCACCGTATATTGCAGCTCCCATAGACGCTAGCGCCAGACTTCCCCCTAGTGTATTTATAGGAGACTCTACGCTGTATAAGTGGATATATACTATGGTTTCACATACTCTTTTGTCACTCCCACCTTTCCTCACTGTTATATCAGTCCTCCTCTGCCCACTTCCGTTACCCATCCATTTACTTATTTATACTTCACAATACCCTGCCATGTTTGGCTCTCGACCCTTTTCCTTTCATTTCAGCTCACTCTTACGTCTGCTTTAGACTTCTTTGCTGTACAACATTATATAAGAGCTGCTTGGCAGATGCGCACTTTGCGTGCACATTCCCGCCTAGTTCTGTGCCGAAGACATTGGCGCTAGTCTAAGCTTAAAGTAGCTCCGCTGTAAATATCGCCCGATGTTTGAGCAAATCAAGATGAAAGACGAGACTAGCAAGAAGAGCACGTCACTTTTCTTAAAGGCGTATAGCGAGAACTAATGAACTGACCCCTTAAGCTCCTTACAGTTTTATATTCTACGCACTATCTTAGACCAACGCAACGGCTTGCGACAAGTCACTACGTGTTATTAAGAGACAACGGAATCGGTAAAAAGAAGAAAAAGCAAATAACGTGAAGGTTACTTGCTCGGGACGAAAGTCTACGTGGGATTGGCAAAGATCAAACCCGGTGAAGCGACGAAAAGGACAAATAAAATAACGATTACTTAAGAGCTGTTCCGCTCACTCTTTCCCAAAATTGTGATTCGCAAATCTCTGGCACGGGGATGAAACAAACAACAGCATTAAGAAAGCGGAGGCGGATGGAGGCCTGAGAAAGACAAATGGTTGTAAAGGAAACGAAGCCAGAGTGCAGTCAAGCTGTCAGGAAGTGGCGTAGTTTCGGCTGTCGCCATGACACAGGCCAATTACGCCAATCGCTCCCACCAGATGGCTTTGCGCTACATTGTGGCGACGACGCTGTCAAACTTCGAGAGGACTTTCGTGCGGCCTCTTACAAAGAAGAGGCTAAAAGACCAGCGCTGCTCTCTAGATCTCGAATTTCACCGAGCGTCTTGGATCCGGAGTCTGGATTAATTCTTAATCCTCTCTGGGAAATGCGTCTTTCTCGACAGCAGCAGGAGGAAGTGGGGCGTTTGTAAGGTGTGCCAATCTGAGCGCCGTCTAATTGAGAATTGGGCGGCACACGAGAGAATGGTGTCTTTCGCCAGGAAAATAATCCTCGCCGAACGTATTTTGCTATTGTGTTAGAATCCAGGTAAGTTTTCGTCTGATATAGGAGAGTGCAGCGGTGACTTTATCGACGACGAGGACTGTGACGTGAGACGAAAGTAGTGAGTTAACGCTCGTGTGTGGCTTGTTTTCCTTGTATAGCCTCCGATATTGTGTTAGTTCCCACGAGAAATGTGTTCTTTATTGCGGTGTGTTCTGGCGGTTGATTTTCTAAGTCTTTCAGATTGTGTCGACAGATACGTACATGTACTCTGTCTTTCATTCACTAGATCTATTTCCATTTCAAAAGAATATGACTGAAAGGAAAAAGGTCCATGATTGATTGATTGATTGATTGATTGATTGATTGATTGATTGATTTTGATTGACTGATACACAAAGAGAAATTGCGTAATTCTTTTAGTACCAGTTCGTGACGTACTCACAAAGCATTACGTTATTCTCGTTGCAGACAACACTTCGAAGTGCTAGATTAAAATAGAACGTCTCCCCTTATTCAATCACCACGGCGGTGTAATAGTAATGATGCTTGAAGGACTCGCAGGTCGTGGGATCGAACCCCTGCGGCAGCGGTCACATTTCGATAGAAGTGAAATATTAGAGCTCAGTGGGATTAGATTTAGGTATGTGTTAAGAAACCCCAGGTGGCTGAAAGAACTCCGTTACGGTGTCTTTCATAACCATATCGCGGTTTCGGGTCGTAAAACCCGAAGCACTGTTATTAACACCTGATAATTTTTGTTTGTTTTTTCGCCGTCAGTAATCTGTTCACAGCGTGTGCCTAAATTTATTCTATCTTTTACTTTCTTCAAGCTTTAGTCGCGCTATTCCATCCCAACGACAGAATGATGAAGCATATTTTGTCGTTGACGTTGAAGATCTGTCGCAGCTTTCTCATACTGTTTCTAGAACGTTAGCAGAGCATCGTATTGACTCAGAACAAGCTGAATAAATTCACCGCTCTTCTATTCATCGCTCTAGAGAAAGCACGCAGCAATTACGAGATCGATGGCAGAGACCAAACCCAAAACTTCCGAATTCGAAGGTTGCGATTTCGCCTCCTGCCGACGGCGAGTTGTCTTTTCGTTCACCTGATTTTCTTCACACTTACATCTCAATCACTGCAATACTGCTGAAAGAGTACAAATCACGTCCCCTATACCTTCCTTGGCTTTACTGTCAGTTAGTTTCCAGTAAAGTTTCTTCTGTGATTGTTAATGTGTACAAGTTCGGTTGCGACCAACTATCCTAAGTTCCTGCGTTAAATAGTCTGCTCCTCTTAGTCCCCACTCCCCCCAACCCTCAAATTCAGGCACACGTTATTTTAAGTCGTCTAAAATATCTCGAAGATGTGTGCTTTTTTCCGATTATTCCTTTACGCTGTGTATATGCGCCAGTGATAATAGAAAAAAAAAACATTGCTCCGTGGCGGCAAGTGTGTCTTCTCTTAGTACCAAGCCACTTCGTTCGTAACGTATCTGTACGACGACCACTGTGATGTGGCTGGTTGCCAGAAGAGTCTATGGTATTTCATCATGGCTCGCGAACGAAAAATGAGGTAAGGAAGGAAATAAACATTCAGGAAACTAACTTGGAGAAAGTGCACACTCAATACGTTCACCCTGTTGTGCCTGGAAGTCCACACCGAACGTCACTGCCTCTGCAAAGGCAAGCTGTGTCAAGGCCAGCGAGCGAGACCGCCGGACGCCATCAACTCAACGACGTCATCAAGCGGCGGCGGTGGTCTGTCTTACGCAACCCACAGCGAGCTTTTTCAGCCCTCGGGCCCGATAGAAGCCCGATGAAGCAATCGGCGCCTTCCAGTCTGGCGAGTCTTACGCAATGCGTGGAAACATCACTCGTCCTTGGGTGCAACCCAGCGCAGCGGCGGGTCCCCATTTGAGTATTCTGACGCGACCCGGCGGCAGTTCTGATTGGACGTTGATGACGTAAAGGATCACATGGGGCCTATAATGAACCGCACGGTGCTTCGCAAAGCAGCCGACCTATGAGTCAGAAAGAAGCCGACGTATGCGTCAAAGAGATGACATCTCGGCTGTTCGAGTCCCTAAGTTGTCGGCCCCATTGCTGGGTATGTAACGCCTCTATTTCTATGCTGTACATAATCCTTACCTTAACTCCCAGTCGTCTTGTCCGCTCGTCTATCAGCTCTGCGTAGAAGCAGTCGCGAGCTGGAAAACACACGCTTCCAAACAGCCAGGGACCTTAGAAGCGGCGAGTTTCGGAGTAGTGGCGCGTTCGGGACCGTGTTGGCGTCGCGCCTCGTAACAACCCTGCGCCAGCGTCCCTAAGAAATCGGTGATGAGGTGACTATGAAGTCACAAAAGGACGTGAGTCTCTGGAGTTAACTTCGCAGTGGCGTAAACTGTTGTTTTTCGTTCACTGCTAATGAACAGCCACTCAATGAAAGCTCAACTTTTCATCATCGTTCATTAGCCGTCTCTTCGAGCGGCGTGCGTTATCTAAGCGGGCGGCACCAAAAGCGCTCGTTGAGCTTGGTGCTAAACGCGCTGAGGGGTAGCTGGACGGTGCGCAACTTTATGAAATCGAAATTCGAAGCTTGACGTGCCATTTTATTTCTGCTGAGCACAGCTAGCAGTGTAATGCCGGTGTCACACGGTCACTTTTAATCGCGATCAGGGCTATGCGGTTCGGTTTTCTTGATCGCGATCAACTGACCGCTGCTACACGGCGCAAGCTAATTCTGTTCGAGCTTGTGTCTAATAAAATGCATCAGGTAGTGCTGGCGTGCCGTAAAACATGCCCTAGACAAAACTCGGCGTACGATATTTCTATAGAACCTTTTATCAGCAATGTTTTCGTGCTAGAGCCACTCGACCGTCAAAAACTTTGCATGCCACTACAAATGTAATTTCATAAATTCATCATTCCTTGCACGCTTAGGTAACATGTGTTTTTTTTTTCTCTCTATCTACCTCCTCTTTCTTGCCCCTACTTTCCCGCACCCAGTGCTTGGTAGCAAACTGGATGTCAATATCTGAACCTCCCGGCCTTTCTCTCTCTCTCTCTCTCTCTCTCTCTCTCACTCTCTCTCTCTCTCTCTCTAACATTCGCTTTTATTTCTCATGGCCCCCGCTCGTAGCCGTCCAGTCGCTGCGAAGCGTCAATCTTGTTGTACGCGCCTGAGTTTCACATCTGCCGTCTCTAGTCTTCTAGTCGCTCCAGCCAGCGGTCGTTTACTGTAAAGGTCTAATCATTCAACCTCGAAGTGCACGTACGTTGTGACGTAGTCGAAAGGCTTGCGACACTCATCATCAGTTCACTTTGAGGTGCTCAAACAGCTTCGATGGTGCGAGAGTTGAACTATTATAAGCGCGGAAGACAACGGTCGTCTGCTTGTCATCTGCTTCTCCCGTAACTACATGTGGTCGATAATAATCTTAAAATATGCAATATTTCACATATTGCTCCAACTAAAACAGTTTATAATTTGCTTTTTTAAGAACATCTAGCAGTTTTAAAGTGTTTTTATTTAACTATGCTCAATTTTTTTTGTTTATTGTACTTTCAACAAGCCCGGCCAGGGGGTGCAGACGACCGCGAAATCGTGATCTCTCAGGCAGATCAAGATAGTCTTGATACCACTCGGGCCTGATCGTGATTAGAAGTGACCATGTAACAGCACATAATCCGGATCATGGTTAAGATGGATTGACACCGTTAGCGATTAAAAGTGACCGTGTGACACCGGTATAAGACCCAACTCGTAGCAACCGCGAAGAATTCTTGGAACTCAACAAAAAAAAAAAAAGGCAACACGTTTTGAGAGAGGAGAAGCAGGTAGAGCAAGCACATGTTGTTCTGGTTTGCTATAACGTTCTGAGAATAAAAAAAGAACAATACAACCACCTGCTGTCTGCAAAACTTCACATAAGAGGGCATTATTATAGTGTTATTCAGATAAAATATTTAGTGCGCTGCATATTTCTTCTGTTCCACTTTTTTGTTACTGGGAGAACGCTGTTTTGTGTGTAATTGTTGGACACTATGTTCTGTGTTGGGTCCCTTCAAAAGCTGAAGAGTAACCGGTGTGTTATTCGTCTGCCACCATCGACTTATATCATATGAATAAAGAAAGAGAGAGAGAGAAGGGGCCGATTGAGAGGAGAGAAAGAAAAGATAAGAGAGCGCACATCATGCGCACACTTGAAAGTGCACGTCAGTTCCATAAGCACTTGGTCTGTTCAGTCGACATTCAGCGCACTACGAATGTCTTTGTTACCGTCTGGGTCATTGACGACCATGGTCCAGTAATTTTTTGTGGCACTCTATGCCGTAATGAGTAGAATTAAATGTACACGATTGAGGACAGACTTCTAGGCTAGCTGTTATATATAAGGTCATCGTGTCTAACGCGGAAGAAGCAAAGAAAAGGAGCGCTGTGTGACATGTGCCCTTCTTTACTTCATCCACGTTAATCGCGCGTGTATTAGCCTTAAGAAACCACGCGTAGAATGCACAAATCTTTCTATTCATAGGTGCTCCATCTATTTAGCTGCTGCTATAGTTGATTATATGTCGAGTGTCAGGATCTATTAAAATCTTAAAAGCAACTCCATAGCGCAAGGAAGTAGGGGAATGTTGGTCCAGAAGTGCTATAAACGACAATGCCTCCATTACGTCACATTCATCCTCTGGCCAACTCAGTCTGGTCCGGAAAAATGCTATACAGCTTCTCTTATTGGCCTAAATATGCCACCATTACGAGATTTCGTGATACGGTAGTATTTGATAGTGCCCTGAATAGGGTGCGAGCTCCCGCTTTGAGAGAAGGCCCGGTAAGCGTAAAACTACTGGAAAACAAAACTGAAACTAGCACTGAAGCTGCTTTGCGATTCCTGCACAGTTAATACCACGAAGTTTCTGGGTACGGAGAATGGTTTTTGTATATGCCGGTCATTTTTCCTTCGGTGAGAAAAAAAATGATGAAAACTTTTTTCAATCCACGTGTATACCAGACTGCCTCAATATTGCGAAGTACGTATTAGAGCAGAAAAAAAAATGAAGTGGAAAATAATGTAAACGCGCCGGGTCTACCGAAGTGTGGCTTTCTTCATGGACTAACATATTTATATAAGAAACATTTTTCTATACGTTGTTAGACGTACAGTACTCTATAGGTCAGGTGAATTAATGAGCGAACATTTCAAGGAAGCACATCGAATAGATGAACGAAGAGCGTACATTCAGGCGTATCTCATTACCGCAGCGCGTACCGAGAGGTAATTGGAACAAGCGGCCGCACATTAATTGCATCGCTGAGCAAATGTTCACCCCGAGGATCGATCGTTCTAAAAGGCATGCCTCTTCACAGGTGTATCTATAAAAATCTCGCTACCGTGTGACGAAAATCCACGAAGAATGTACCTCCACCTGGGCTTTTCGTTGTCCAGGACATCGTAGCGAGTCACAACCCTACTTTTTACTAGTCATTCGGCGTTAGCAAACCATATGAAACCGGATGAAAGAATGCTGCATCATACGATTTGTAGTGACGTGAACATCATGTCCGCCCCTCCTTACAATAGTGACGACTAAGAAACATGTTCTAGGAATCTCGGTAAATCGTGTGTGTTGCTGGAAATAAAAACTTTTTCCCCCACGCATCCAGTTTATAAGGAAGGGGGTACGAGGTTGGTCGAGAGGTGGTGCATTTACTGGATTTGAGAGCGATCCCTTATAAGCGCTGCCCTTGCAAATCTCTCGGTCATTCCACCGAGTTCAACTACGTGCGCCAGCATCTCGAGTTAGCTCGAGGAATGTTACTACGTCTTTACCGAGTTGTTACTATGCCAACGAAAGAAAACAAAATATAAAATAAAAGTAGACGTAAAGGTGTCATTAGTGCGTTTACGTAAAGCACAATTAGTTTTTAGCGACGTGCGAAGAGAACCTTCGGTCTCCCCACTTGGCAATTATGATGAATCCTTTCCTCTTGAAGTTCCTCGCAGCTACCGTTTTTATAATATAATCTTTCGTTTAAAAAGAAACGGGGGAAAGAAATACCTCTGGTTTTGTAGCCCACTACTCTTCAGACACTGCTGGCTTAAGAATGTACACTCTACTCCAAAAAAAAAAATGAAAATGATACGCAGCAGCATCGTAAATACACAGGACCCCAGGAAGAAGGAAACAACGGCGACTTGTTTCGTTGTTGCGTGTAATGGACGCTCAGGAAACAAGTCGCCGTTGTCCCCTGAGCGTCCAGTCCATTACACGCAAAGTTTTTTTTTTCAGTATACGTGAGTTGTACTCTTCAGACGACCGCTGAAAATAGGGGTGTCCCAGTTTTGCATATGATGTTCGCGCACGGAACACAAAATATATATAAAAAGCAGAATGCCCGAGAGTGTCACCGGCAACTTCTGAACACACGCAGCCATGCACATAATAGGTGACGTGCACTCTTCCTGAGTAAATATATACGTTTGCACCCTGCTCTCACGTGGCCATGAGCACAACGGATGCCCAGTGAGAGCAAGGATCTCACTTATACGTGGGGCTGCACGACGGGGTACGCCGAGTGTGTGAAAGGTATACTCGGGTGTATGAAGATAAAAACGGACATAAACAAAGAGAGAAAGAAAAAGGAGGAAAGAAAGAACAAAGAAAAGAAAGAAAGAAGGAAAAAGAGAGAGAGAATGAAAGTAAAAAAGGAAAGAAAGAACGAAGGAAGGAAAGAAGGAAGGAAGCAAAAGGGAAGTGAAGAAAAAGTAAAGAAAGAAAGAGTGAAAGAAAGAAAGAATGAAAGAAAGAAAAAAGAAAGAAATAAAGAAAGAAAGAAAGAAAGAAAGAAAGAAAGAAAGAAAGAAAGAAAGAAAGAAAGAAAGAAAGAAAGAAAGAAAGAAAGAAAGAAAGAAAGAAAGAAAGAAAGAAAGAAATAACAGCTAGTAGAGACAACAACGAAAACAGCAAGGCACTTTTCGAGATGAACAAAGCCACTACAAGCTCGCGCCGTGTTTTGTGACAAACGACGTACGCGTTTCTTGCAGGCGCAAATGTGGCCTTAAAGAAAGCGTGTTTTATTATCAGCTTTTGTTAGCGCTGTCGCTTCTGCATGGTCATACACGGCACGGGTGAATATCTGAAGCGAATGCATATGTGCAACGACTGTTTCATTCACCCTTTTTCCCCTTTTCTAGCAAAGGTATAACTCGTATTACATTTTCTAAATTCGCGAGAAAGAATTTATGGAGACCATTGCATTCTTTCTAACCTCTTTTGATGTCGAGAACAGAAGAAAATTGCATAGGCTCGCACTTCCTAAATCGAGTTGAGCTTCTGAACAGTGTGCTATTCCTCGAGCACGCTCAGCAGGAAGAGGATCCACATGTATGTATATATACCACTGGGACGAAGCTGTAGGACTTCCTCGAGAATATTTTCTCAAGTAGAAAACCAGCTCGTTTCCGAGACCGTAGCTCATGGTACGATGTCTTCGAAACAAAAAAAAGGGGGGGGGGGGGAGGAGCAGCAGAGAAACTCAAGACTATGTTTGCTACAGTCTCAGTACGGTGTCATAACTTATTGCGGGTGACATAGAAAACTTTCTTTCTTTCTTTCTTTCTTTCTTTCTTTCTTTCTTTCTTTCTTTCTTTCTTTCCTTCTTTCTTTCTTTCTTTCTTTCTTTCTTTCACGCACTTTATACTGAGAAAGCTTTGAAACAAAAGCTACCGCTTGCACAAGATACATTATGACTTCGTGAAATATAATCGCGTCGGGTGGTGCTTTCACACACAGCCTCATTTCTTCTGAAGTTTCCAGGCCGGAGGACGCAAAGTATCGTCGGGACCTGCATGGGTTGGAATGCGGCGGCGAGGCAGCGTATATGCATACATGTATAGTTATAAAGTAAGAA